>PVIA01001357.1:0-185706 GCA_004024845.1 Tonatia bakeri | reverse complement strand
CCCCCACCACCGCCCCGCACGCTCCTCATCCACTTCAGTTGGATGCTGTCGCCATGCTCCACCAAAAAGCCCTTTATTGGGGTACGCAGTGAGCACCACCTTGCCAAAGCCAGGGTCCCCTCTGACTCCACCCTGGCTTGTGCGGTGGCTGACACACCCCTCCCAGATGGGAGGGTCCTGGCCCTCGGGCCTGACGCTTCCCACTCTGGCTGTGCGCCCCTTCCCTGGGCTGTAACTGTCCTCCTTGACCTTGACCACTCCCAGATTTCAAAGACCAAGCACGTGGAGGCCTCCTATGTCCCTGTCTTCAGCCCTGCCCCAGCCCCAGACCCCAAGTCCCTGCCTTTGGTGTTTCTGCAATGCCAGCTGCAGGGAGAGTGGGTGGGGGGGCTGAGGCCTGCGGGAGGCTTGGGCCAGAGCTCCCTCTGCACGTGGGCAGCTCTGCGTGGTGTGCCCGCTCTCTGCAGGCCTCCCTGCCTCCAGCCTCCCGTGCCCCCAGTCATCTCCGGCGGCAGAGGACACCGGGCACCCTGCCGGGGTAGCAGACACCTCCCCAGGTGTCCTAACACACCCACCCCATCCGGGCACTGGCTGCTTCTGGACCAGGAGCCCCTCCCCTCCTGGGACTTCTGACCTCTGGCCCACTCTCTGATGTGACTGAACTCTTCCTTCAGCTCCCGGGGCGCAGACAGAGGTCAGTTCCTGGGGGGTCACTCCCAGACCCTGGCCAGATGCCCCAAGCCATCTGGACTTCTCAGGACATCAGCTCTGCATCCACCTGGGTCTAAGCCACGGCCATCCCCCACACACCCCGCCGCAGCAGCCCGACCCCTCGGGTGGGACGAGGGAATCTGACCCCGGCCCTGGCCCTGGCCCTGGCCCTGGCCCTGGCCCCGGCGCCTCCCCCCAGTGACGACGGCGACTTCAGGCTGGTGGGCACCAGCTCTGAGTGAAAAAAGGTAACTCGTCGTTTTGATTTTACTTTCTCTGATTACTAATATGCTCAGGTTTTTGTTGTTGTTGTTGTTATAGTTTAATAGTATTAGTTTTACATGTAGGTCTATGATCAAATTTTTTAAAAGATTTTATTTATTTATTTTCAGAGAGGGAAGGGAGGGAGAAAGACAGAGAAACATCAATGTGCGGTTGCTGGGGGCCGTGGCCTGCAACCCAGGCATGTGCCCTGACTGGGAATCGAACCTGCGATGCCTGGTTCGCAGCCGGCGCTCAATCCACTGAGCTACTCCAGCCAGGGCCTAATTTGCTCGTTTTTAATTGTGTGTGTGTGTGTGTGTATGTGTGTGTGTGTGTGTGTGTCTTTGGGGGGGTTTATGCATAGGAGTTCCTTTTGTACTTGTATTCCACATGTTATAAATTCAAATTCTTGTTAAAAAATAATTTTTGAAGAAGTTAAATCATACTTCCCACGAAAACAGAAACTCTTGTCACCGAAGTCTTTTCATAAGGGAGCCAGTGGAGGGGCAGAGCGCCCCGAAGAAGGCGAGGCCGGAGCCGGGCGTGCGGCCGGCCGGCGGGGAGGCAGAGAGGAGTCCGCCCGTGGGCATGGGAGCGTCCCTCGGGGCGGCCGAGCGCGGCGTGGGGCCGGCCTCGCTCCCGGGCTGCCCCGGTCATGGGGTCGTGGCACCGAACTCCCGTCGGACGAGGGCCCTCGGCCTCCCGGTCGGTTCCACGGTTCCGCTCTCCCGGAGCGGTCGCTTCGGGGCTCCCTTGGTGCTCCTGCCCTGTGTGCTCCTTCCTTGTCTCTCTGTCGCTCTGAAAACCCGGTAGCACAGTAAGTTATAACTCTCCGTCGTTTTGGGATTTCTTTCTCTCCCTCCTGGGTGTCCTGAAGTTCCGCTGTTCTGTGCCTCGGTGTGAATTGTTGAGGTGTTTCTTTTCGCTCTGTCCCTCCTGCCTGGTGGGCAGGCGGTCCCACCTGGGCCCCGCGTCGTCCTGCAGCCCCGGGACAGCCCCTCGGTGCCCCCAAAGTACCAGCTCCCTCTCTCCCCACGAGGGCCTGCTCTGGGCTCTTGGGCAACCTCTGGATTTGTCGTCGTTTCTTGAGAAGCCAGGCATGCATCACATCACAATTCCCCCTCACAGAGCGAGGGTTTTGGTTTTGGGGTTCCCCCTCCCCCCGCAAACCTCCCAAGCTTTTCCCTCTTCCTCTGGCTTTCCGGAGTCTGACCGTGATTTACCTAAAAGTGGTTTCGTCTCGGTTTACCCTGCTCTCGGCTTGTGGAGCTCCTTGGGTTTGTAACTTAATGGTTTCCATGAATATCAGGTCGTTCCCGCTGTTTCCCCGGGTTTTCCTGTCCCTGCGTCTGCCTGGCCTCCGCCTGCGGCGCCGTGTGCACGGCCTCGGCCCGCGTCTCCGAGGCTCTGTCCGTGGGCCCGGTGGCCTCGTTTCCCCCCTTCCTCCGGCTGGAACCCGCTGCCGACCCCGCTCCGGGCACTGGGCCTCCGTCCTCGCCGGAAATGCAGCCTCTCTGTGCCTGTCCGCTCTGCTCCGAAACGTCCGGGAATCGTCCCCGCTTGTCCACAGACATTCCCTGTCTGTGCACGCATGGGCACCACATTTTCTTTGTGTTTAAAAATGTGCGTTTATTTATTTTTAGAGAGAGGGAAAGGGAGGGAGGAAGACAACGATCTTGCCTCTAGCACGCCCCCGACCAGGGCCTCGGCCCACGACCCGGCGTGTGCCCCGACCGGGAAAGGGACCAGCGACCATCCACTGAGCCACAGCGGCCAGGGCGACACCATATTTCCACTTAACTCTGTGAACATATTTTCCTCCGGGCGTAATTTTCTTTAGTTCTTTGAACATGTTTCTAGCAGCTGCCCGAGCATGGAACCGCTGACTCTGAAGGCCAGGCCCACTCAGAGTTCCTGCCTCCGGACTTACTGTGTGAGACACACTTTCGTATTTGTTTTTTTTTTCATTTTTGGAATTTTATTTCTTTTTAGATAGAGGGGAAGGGAGGAGGGAGAGAAACACTGATCAGCACTGGAGCATTGGTTGCCTCTCGGACACACCCAGACCGGGGACCGAACCTACAACCTAGGTCTGTGGCCTGACCGGGACTGGAACCAGGGACTTCCGTTGTGCGGGAGGACACTCAGCCTGCTGACCCACACGGGTAAAGCTCTAATACTTTCTGTTTGAACACTGGCTGTTGAAGAATACATTGCAGCAGCTCCGAAATCAGAAGCTCGGCCCCGGGGGAACACAATGGGTGTAGCGGCCGGGGGCCAGGCCCCAGATTCATCCGAACTTTCACATTGCCGTTTTGCTTGCCTGGAACAATTTCTCCACTGCCCTCCTCACTCAGTCCTCCTCATCCTGCTACACTCGGTTGCAGGCTCACCCCCCTGCCCCAAGGAATCTCCCCCAGAACCCTGCCCAGGTTGGAACCCCTTTTTAAACGGCTAGTTTCTTCCTCCATGTCTGCCTCCCCGACCACACTGGCCAGGCAGCGGGAGCAGGGAGCAGGGGCCGGAGCTGTGTGGTTACCACGTGCCTGGCACGAAAGGAGTTCCGTAAATATTTGTTGAATGAGCAAACGCGGCCCCCTCGCCTGCAGGACATTTTCCTGAGCTGTCTCCCCAGCAGCTTGAGTGTGCTCTTGGCCTTGGCTCTCGCCGGTACTTGTAATCTCTCATAAGCACTTTCTTTAATCTTTCTATAAGCTTTTCCAACCTAATAGTTTAGAGTCTTATCTTTGATGACTTTGCATCCTTTGAAATTAAACCTTTTCCATGGACATGCTGGAAATTTGAACTTTTTCATCTGTAGGTTTCCTCCCCATTTCCTTTGCAAATATTTTGCCTTGTTGATTTGCAAGGGGATGTCGGTGTCGAGTTGGAACTGCAGTTGACCCTTGAACAGTGTGAGGCCACTGACCCCCCACAGGGTTGAAAATCCATGTGTAACTTTTGACTCCCCTGAAACTTAATTGTCCCTTGGTATCCATGGGGAACTGGTTCCAGGACCCCTCACTGACGCCGAAACCCGCGAATGCTCACGTGCCCGCTGTCCTGCGGTGCAGACCCACGCACAGTCGGCCCTTCTCATCTGTGGGTTTCCAACTGTGCATCGAAAACAGTGGAGGGATTTCTTGAAAAACATCCACATATAAGTAGACCGTGCAGCTCAAACCCGTATCGTTCAGGGATCAACTGTACTTTGGCACATATTTTTCCGTTTCCTGTTTGCCTTTCATCTCAGCTTATACTGTTTCTCTCCAAGCAGAATTTTCTTTTTTTTTGTACCCAGGTGGGGGACCTGGCCCACAACCCAGGCATGTGCCCTGACTAGGAATGGAACTGGCGACCTTTTGGTTCTCAGGCCAGTGTTCAACCCACTGAGCCCTACCAGACAGGGTGCCATGTGGAAATTTTTATTTTTATATAGCAAAGCCCTCTGTTATTTAAAAAATCCCGCCGATGTGGGTGTCATTGCTTAGGAAGACTGTTATTCACCTGAAATTATGTCAATATTTATATTTTCTCCCAGTGTGTTTATGGTCTCATTTTTTACCTTAAGATTCTTAATCCATCTCATTTATTTTGGTTCAGGAAGAGAAACACAGATCTAGTGTCATGTCATTTTTCAGAATAGTCATCAATTTCTCCACCCCTGATTAAAGGGAGATAACTAAATGCCTACGCAGGGAAACTTATGCCTCACGCCTTCATTCCTTTCTAGATTTTTCTATTCTGTTTACTGATCCACTCATCCCAGTCTTTAAAAAATTTTTTTAAATTACATTTTACTGATTATGCTGTTATAGTTGTCCCAGTTCTCACCTTTCCCCTCTCACGCAGCACCGCGCCGCCCCCCCGGGCAGTCCCCCGCCATTGCTCATGTCCGTGGGGCATGAGTGTGAGTTCTCGGGCTGCCCCATGTCCTGTGCCATACTCTGCATCCCACGGCTGTTCCGTGACTGTCGGTGTGGACTTCTGACTGCCCTCACCCCTTCCCCCATCTCCCCCCGACCCCCTCCATCTGGAAACCATCAGAACACTCTCCGCATCCATGATTCTGTCTGTTCTTGTTTGCTCAGTTTGTTTAGGTTCAATTGTTGATAGATATGTATGTATTGCCAATTTATTGTTCATAGTTTTGATTTCCTTTTCGTTAAACAAACTTATTTAACATTTCGTATAATAATGGTTTGGTGATGATGAGCTCCTTTAGTTTTCCTTGTCTGGGAAGCACTGTATCTGCCCTTGGATTCTACATGACAGCTTTGCTGGGTAGAGCGATCTTGGCTGTGGGTCCCTGCTTTTCATGACTTTGAATGTTTCTTGCCAATCCCTTCTGGCCTGCAAAGCTTCTTCTGAGAACCCAGCTGACAGTCTTAGGGGTCTCCCCTGTAGGTAACTAACTGCTTTTCTCTTGCTGCTTTTAAGAGTCTCTGTTTATCTTTAGCCTCAGCATTTTGATTATGGTGTGTCTTGGAGTGGACCTCTTTGCATCCATCTTGTTTGAGACCCTCTGTGTGTCCTGGACTTGCATGTCTATTTCCTTCAACAAATTAGGGAAGTTTTCTTTCATTATCCTCCTTTTCTGGATTCTTTCTTCTTATTCTGATTGGTTGTTTTTTGCTTCCTTATCTTCTAAATCACTGATTTGATTCTTGGCTACATGGACTCTACAGTTGTTTCCCTGTAAACTGTTCTTTATTTCAGTTAGTGTATCCTTCATTTCCAACTGGATCTTTTTCATGCTGCTGAGATCCTGAGTTCCTTGAGCATCCTTATATCCAGTGTTTTGAACTCTGCATCTGATAGACTGCTTATCTCCATTTTGTTTAGCTCTTTTTCTGGAGTTTTGACCTGTTCTGTCATTTGGGCCATGTTTCTTTGTCTCCACATTCTGGCAGCCTCCCTGTGTTTGTTTCTGTGTGTTAGGCAGAGCTGCCATGACTCCATGCCTTGGTAGTGTGGCCTGATGCAGTGGGTGTCCTGTAGGGTCCAGTGGCACAGCCTCCCCTATCACTCAAGCTGGGTACTTGAGGTGTGCTCCTTGTGTGGGCTGCGTACACCCTCCTCTCGTACTTGATCCCCAATTGCTGTTGGCTGGCCACTGGGAGGGGTTTACCCAGGCCAGTCAGCTGTAAGGATTGGCTGTGACCACTGACCACCAATATCCACCCTCCATGGAGGATCAGCTGTGCAGGGGCAGGGTGGTGGTGCTCCGACAGGGTCTGCAGCTATTTACAGGGTGTGCAGGCTCTCAGGCTTCCCGGGTGGAATGACCCAAGGTCAGCCCCAACCTGTGTCTTGCCTGGGGCCACCCTGCCTGAGCTGTAGAGCAATCTGAGATGGCTGCTGCTTGCTTGTGCTGGGCTTGGAGATTTTCAGGCGAAGCCAAGCTGTGAATCTAGGTCTGGCTGCTGCTAGCGCCAGGCCTGGGACCACTTAGCAAGAGCTGCTGCAGGCTCACTGAGTTCAGCTGGTGCTTGTTTGAGAGGATGTAGGAAGCTGTGAAGCCTGAGCCAAGACCAGCCGTTCACATGGAAAAGCCGTCTCAGTGGCCCCGTAAGTTGGGTGGGACAGAGTTTCTGGGGATCTCCAGGGTGGGAAAACAGCGCAAGCCAGGTTGACAGGATCTCAGGTATGACACCTGCCTGCAGATCTGTGGCTCGGTGGGGCCCGGGTGCAGAAAAGGAACAATGGCATCTGTCCGTCTCTGTCTGGGAGAAAGCTGTCCCCCAGCTCTCACCGTGCAGCCAGACTCTTCAGTTCCCCCCGTACGACTCTGGTGCTCTTCAAACCGCCGCCCCAGTGCTGGAGCGCAGAGGGAGTGGGTCTGAGTGCGTCCGTGTGTGGATTCTTTAAGAGGAACTACTTACAGCTCCAGAAGTTTCTTCCACTGACTCAACCCCTGCTGATTTTTGCAGCCAGAAGTTACAGGGACTTCTTTTCCTGGCACTTGAATGCTGGGCTGGGTGGTCTGGTGTGGAGCTGGGACTCCCCACTCCCCGAGATATCCCTCCTGAATTTTCACCCACCACATGTGGATGTGGGACCAGCCCATTCTCCATCTCCGCCCCTCCTACCACTCTGGATGGATGTGGTTTCTCTAATTCCACAGTTACCAGGCTTCCATTCAACTCAATTTCTGATGGTTCTGAGTGGCGGTGGTTCTATATTTTAGTTGTAATTTTGATGTGGTTGTGCGAGGAGGTGAGCTGTGTTTACTTATGTTGCCATCTTGACCGGAAATCCCCCAGTGACGGTCTTATACTTTTTGGACAATGTTTTCTTTATAATACATATCACTGATAACTAAATTCCACTTAAAATTACTTACTTTATTTATTCTGCTAATACGAACCAAGTTCCAGTTTTGAGTCCAACGCTGTTCTGATGACCATCGCAGACAGGAATTCTTTTTTTATAGAACTTACTCTCCGTTCAGACACCCATTGCTCATCCTTCAAAAGCTGGTGGACAGAAAGTGGCTTTCAACGTCAGAGGGTAAGGGATAAGCAGGGACACACGGCACCGTGTCCCCGGGGTTGGACTACATTGGCCCATGGACCACAGGAAACAGTGAGTCAGGGCAGTACGGTTGACTCCTCCGCCACCCCGCAGCCTCAGGCTTTGTCAAGTTCAAGACCCTGGTCCCCTCAGAGGGAGGCTTCCACCAGGGAGCAAACTCAACATTCCAGCCATCTCTGGGCCTCAACTCACACTGATGCTTTGGGCCTTCTCATACCCGGGCACGGACAGGCAAAACACCAGCCGGCGTCCTGGCAGGAAACTGAGCTGCTCTTCCAGAGGAGCTGGGCTCGGGGTGGGGGGAAGGTCGGGACCGGGGGCTTCGCTGGACACCTCTCGTCGCCCCCGAGGCGGTGGTAATGCCCCAAGCAAGCAGCGGCAGTGACTACCATCCAGCGAGGGCCGCGCTGCAAGGGGACCCACGGCAGCTCTGATGTGGGTCCCTCACCAGCCGGGTCACCCAGGCCAGCCACGGTGCTTACGTGCAGCGGCCGCGCAGGGGCAGGTGGAGATGACGGGTGGCGCCCTCAGCCGCACACCCGCCGCGGCGCTGGAGACTACGGCCCGCTCCGCCGACAACCTGGTTCCCGCGCTGGCTGCGCTCCCTGCTGGCGGCGGCTTGGAGGGAGCCGTGGGGCAGGTCGGGCTCCCTCACGGGCAGCAGCAGGGGTGAGCGACGCCAGGGCTCACTGCGCCAGGCATCTGTCTCGCACCCTCGTGGGGTCCCCCAGCCCCACCTCTCACTCCAGCCACCGCGGCCGCCGATTTCACAGTGGCTGCCGCCCGCTCTGCGCCAGTGCAACCAGACAGCGGCTGGCCTTGGGCCCTTGCTTCCCGCCGCGGTGCCTCTGAGGGTGTGACTTAGGACACCCCGGGGTGCCCACCCTGCGCTCTCACGCTCACAACCCTTGGCTTCAGGGGTGCCCGGAAGCCAAGCTCCACGGAGCCCCGTTTGCCCCGCGGTGAGCAGGAGCTGCCCCGCGGACAGCTCGGAGACGGATCTCCTCGGTGCCCCGGAAGTCCCCGTAGTGCCCCGGAAGTCCCCGTAGTGCCCCGGAAGTGGAGGTAGGACCCCGGAAGTGCCCGTAGTGCCGCGGAAGTCCCCATAGTTCCCCGGAAGTCCCCGTAGTGCCCCGGAAGTGGCGGTAGGACCCTGCACCAGCCCCGCGAGCCGTGACCGCCTGGGTAAAGCCGCTTCCGTGGGTTTCCCCAGGATCCCATTCCCGGCGAACTGCCCGCACCCACGCCCCCGGCTCAGGCTCTGCTTTCGAGGACACCGGGCGGGACAGGCGTAGGCCGTTGTAGAGAGAGGGGGAGAGGTCCCCCAAACAGGCCCACGAGCCTGCAGAAACGTCATCAATGCTACGATGCTTGTTACCACAAAGTGGTGGCCCAAGGTTGTGACTGGGCCGTCCGGTGTGGACCTGTTTACGTCACATTTGAATGGGTTAAAGGGAAATAACATTTAAAATTCAGCTCCACGGCTCCACTGAATGCGGTTCAAATGCTCAATAAGCCACGTGCGGCCAGTGGCTGCGGGATCGGGCAGCTCGGCCAGAGAACGCCCCACCGTCGCAGACCGGGCCGCCGGTCAGTGCTGCCCTGGGCTGTCTGCGCACCGCCTGCGGCTGCATCCCCGCAAGCAGGAAACGACAGTCACGGTGTTGGGTTTACTCTGCCTCCAGCTCCTACCACGGGGACCAGCCCAGAGCAGATACCGGGACAGTTCAGAGAGAGAGAGAAGAAGGGAGAGTGGGGGAGACCGGCTTAGCCCTGGGTACCGAGGGTGATTCCTGCCAGCCAGAGGGACCAACACCCTTCGCCACCTCCCTCGGAGCCCGCAGGCCGCCCTCGGAATCAGGTCAGCGTCTGATTCCGCCTGTCCCCGGCGGGCCTTGCCTGGACCCCCTGAGGGTTCTCAGAGACCCCGGCCCCTTCTCTCCAGCTCCCACCTGGAGTAGTTTGGGACCTCAGGCCTCGGGGACCTGCAGAGACAGGGAAGAAAGGACAGAGCGGACAGGCGTCCATGACAGCACAGGAGCGTGTGATGAGCCCAGGACGGGCAGCCAATGGAAGCTGGCGTTGACCGAGCGCAGACGGAGTGCCCGGCACCGTGCTCCGGTTGCTGTCTGAGCTCACAGGGGGGAAACGGAGGCCCGGGGAGGAGAAGCAGCTGTCCACGGGCCAGGACCAGTGAGCAGCGAGCCGGGGCCGCACCCAGGCAGGCCAGCCCCGGTGCGAGCTTCCTGGCCTTCACGTCTGCCGGGACGAGAGCAGAGTGTGCTGTGGGGCCAGGGCCGTGTGGCGGCGCTTCCTTCCTGCTCTCCTGCGCCTCTGAGGCCTTGCCGTCACCCTGGGGCCACCAGTCCCCTGATCCCATCCCCTCTGCTGCAGGACCTTAACAGCCAAGAGGTCAGGGCCAGCGCCAGCTGGTGACCTCCGGTGCTGATTTCACACCAGAGCCCCACCCATGACGTCAGCACAGCAGAGCGTCTTCCTTAACTGTCCCCCCAGGGGGACATAACCCAGCTCCTCTGCACAGTCTGAGGCGGGGACTCAGCACGCCCCAGGTGCTCACAGGAGCCCGGATGGAAAACATGACTCACTCCCTCCCCCAGCGTGGGATCGCTTTTCCATTGCTAATTCCCGAGGAATCCGGTGAAGTAGTGGAAAGACCAGGAGGGCGGGAGGCCTGGTTCTCTCCCTGGCCCTCTCGCGTTAGACGAGGGCCCCTGGGGCCTGAGTCTCCTCGGCAGTGGGTCCAGAGCCAGGGGCCATGGTGCCCCGGGCCGCCGTGGCTTCGGTGAGGCGCAGGAGGGAAGGACAGCGGCAGCGGACACGTGGGGCTTGCGGCCTTCCTGGGTTTTGTCTGCTTTCAAAACGTGTCTTTGGAAGTGAAGGCCAGTCAACCGTGACTTCCCAATTTTATTAAAATCGTATTTTACTGTTACGAGTACAAAGAACTTGAGAACTCAAAGTGGCCCCCCTCCCCTCTCCCCAGCCTCCCTCCGGATGTCTCGGCTCGGTCCCTGGAGCAGCCAGGTGTTGCACAAGCTGAGGGCGGGGAGGGTGGGCCCGTGGCCCCTGGGGCTCCCTGTGCTTGGCTGTTCTGTCCTCGCCCACCCTGGGAGCTTTAGACCATTGTCACTGCCGTTTTGCAGCCATTCTCCTGCCAGAATCGGATCAACCCTTTGCCATCACTTCCTCCAGGAAACCTTCCCTGACCCCTCAGTCCTGCCCAGGACCTCTGCCAGACACCCTCCAGACTCCTGGTGGTGCCCATACTGAGAGCACCGGAGCCCTGGCACCCTGCACGGCGCCTGTGAGGCCTGCAGACCCCATGGCCGCAGGGACCTGGAGGCAGGGGCTGAGAAGTGACCTTTGCCCTGAGCGCAGCAGGGGCCCCGCCTGCCTGCGCCTGCAGCTCAAGGGAAACAGCTCTTCACTCCCCGCCCCCTCCCCAGCCCTGACCCCTGCCTCAGTCAGACTGGCTCCTGTCTCTCATTTTTCCTTTGCTGTTTCTAATCCAGCTGCTCCTGCCCTGGGACGTGGTGGTGCAGAGAAACGCCAAGAAGCAGTGGAATTGCCTGAGGAAGGGCTTTTCCTAGAGTGCAAGCTCTGTGTCCTTTGCCTTCTAGAATATTCCCTCCACCTGGAGTACCCCCTGCCCTTGGAGTGTCCCCTTTGCTAGGAGTGCCCACTGTGTCCTAAGAGCTCCCTCTGTCCCCACAGTGGTCCCTCTGCCTGGAGTGCTCAGCAGCCCCCTCCCTCATGAGAGCCTTCCTGGTCCCCTCCATCATCTCATTGGCTCTCCTGCCGCACCCTGCCCACCGCCTGCCCAGCTTTCTACCTCACACCCTCACCACCTGCCCCCTTACCTGTCCCCTCCCACCCTCCACCTCCAGCCAGTCTCTGAACCCCCACCCCAGGACAGTGACAGGGTCTCATGTCCTTTGGGGATTCTGTCCCAGTGTCCAGCCCAAAGGAGTCCTCAGTGGGTGAGGCAGGTGCTAGGACCCAGTGAAGGTAGCTCAGGAGTCATGTACTTTACTCCCGCCTTTGAAAAGGCTCCATGGAGTCATTCCACAGCCCCCCCCCATTCAACTCCTGGGGAAACTGAGGCCTAGCAAGGGAGGGCCTTGCCTGAGGTCCCCTCCTCGGAACCTTGTGTGCCTGTCCCAGGCCCTGTCCAGGGCAGAGCAGGGCTGCAGCGCCTCAATGGGAGTGGACGCATGTGTGCACTCCCCACACACATGCATGCCCGCACACGCTCATCTGCACACACATGTGCACAAGTACACACACGTGTACACATGCACATATGCATGCACATGCACACAGGGGCCTCCCTCACGCTGGGCGTGTCCTCTGCCTCCGTGAGACGGGCAAGCAGGCACCAGACCCCTTATCAGATGAGGACGCTGAGTCCCAGGGGGCAAGTGGCCGGTCAACAGCCAGTTGCAGGGCGGGGACACCTGGCTGTGCACTGGGGCTCCATCTCCCATTTCGAACGCGTCTGACTCAGATGAATGGAAAGTGCTGGAACCCCTTGGTCATGCACATGTGCAGAAAAACCAGTCTAACCTTCCTCGGTGGCACACAGGTGTTCTGGCGTGCCGTGCTGACCCGCTTGGTCACACGGTGGAGACGGCGCATGGTGGCCACGGGCGCCCTCCTACCCGCCCACGGTTTGGCCCAGCACAACCTTTCTGGGCTCAATTTAGCAGCTTCCAATTTAGCGACTCAGAGAGGCCCCTCATCTCTTTCCTCCTTGTAAGGCGACAAGGCGACTTATGGGACTGACAGGATGCTGTTGACAAGCTGGTGTCGCTGTGGTGGGGACACCCGAGAAAGCCAGGACCAGGCTCAGCCAAGGAGAACAATACCAGAAGCCTTTTAAAGGGACATTGGTGATCGGTGTCAATGACAAAAGGAAATGCTTATGCCCAGTGACAAAGGCAAGACGCTGAACTGCGGGAGAAGGAATGTGCCCCGGGAGGGGGAGGAGAAGGGGACAGCCCCCTCCCCCGAAGCGCAGGTTCCCTTGGGGGTGAGGCTGTTATTGGGGCAACATCTATTTTGTTACCGGCCAATTACAGGATTTTAAAAAAATAAAATGAATCAAAGAAAGGACAGCAGTCACCTAAAAGAACGTGGGATCTTTGGGGCGCAACCACACAGGCCAGGGGCGCGGGCAGGGTCGCCTCCGGGCCTCACGCCAGCCCCGCCCGTGGGCCCGCGCTGGGCGAGCCCGCATTGGCATTCCGCGCCGCGCCGCCGGGTGCGTGCCCGCGCCATTCCCCTCCCGCGGCGCGGCGCGGGGACAGTGGCGCATTGTTCCCCCGGACACCCCGGGCGGCGCAGCGCCCTGGGGGCTTGGCGCGGCCCCGCCGTGATTTGCATTCGCTCCAGTCACAAAGGTTCAAGGTCAGGAGCGCCGGGCCGCCGAGCCCCTCCTGGCCCAGGCGCTATTCTTCGCCCCGGCGGCGGGAATTCCTCGCCGCCTGCGCCTGGGCCGCCCCTGCGCGTGAATGGCCGAGCGCCGCCGCCGTCTGAGGCGCTTTGTGTCTCAGCCCGGCCAGCTGGGCCCGCGAGGGACGTGCCAGCTCGGCCGGCGGCGCCCCCGCGCCAGCGCCCCTCGCCCATGTTAATCAGCCTGGCAGCGTGTCTGGGCCGACGGCCCGGCTGGGAGCCCCCCACGTTCCCTGCCAGGATCCCCCTAACGTACCCGCGAGGCCCCAGTCCCCTGCCAGGCCCCCGCCCCCACTCTCCAACCCTCTCTGCCAGGTGCCTTCCACCCCTCCTACCAGGGGTCCCCACCCCTGCTGCCAGGAGCCCCCTGCCCGTGGGAGAGTGGTTGGCCCGGGAGTCAAGTCCAGAGCCCCGCTCCTGCTCTGGCTGGACCTGCTGACCGCCCCTCCCTTCTCCATCCGCGCTGCACCCACTGACTGGCTCCACCTGTGAGGCTGGGTTCCCAGTACCTCCTCCAGGAAGCTGCCAGCGACCTGCCTGCGCTCCCCCTCCCACCTGCCCGGATAAGGTATTTGGGTCCAGCCCCAGGGCAATAGGGAGCCACAGCAGGGCTTTAGCCGGGGCTAGGGCTGCAAGCTCCAGGGGCCTGAGGCGGAGCCAGGGGAGACGGCGGGCAAGAAAGGGTCCTCAGACATCTGGAATCCACAGACCGGTCAAATTTCAAAGGGAATATTGCAGACCTACTGAAAATTGCCAACTTTCTGTTTTTCCATGTCGGAGCCTTTAGAACAATTATAATTTCCCTTTTTTGAAAGGATGTGTTTAAACCTACTTTTTTAGGAGGAAGACAATTCCAAGATGAAGGCCGTTTCTTTGTGCCAGCAGACGTGGTGTCCTGCCGGACTCGCCGTGTCCTCCTGGTTCTCCTTTCACCCCAGCAGCTGTGACAGTTGTGCCGGCCAGACCACCCCGAGGAGGGACCCCCCTGCCCCCGCCGTGGCATCCTCGCCTCGTCACACCACAGCTTTTCTGACTCCGATGGGCCACGTGGGTCCCCTGCCAGGTCCCCTGGCTCCATCCACTGCTCCTCTCTGACCTGGCAGCTGCCAGGGGGCGACCGGGGTGCTGTGTCAGTAGCAGTGAGCAAACCATGAGGACGGTCCTCAGCGGTACCTTGCTGCTGTGACAGAGTTCTCTCAGGCCACAGCGGGGACAAAGCGCAGAGGCCCTTCTGTCTGTCTGTCCCAGTGTGTCAGACATGGAAGGAGCAGATGGGGGAACGTGCAGCGTCAGGGCGTTAGCCCCGTCCTGCCCCAAGCCAGCGAGTTCCCAGCACTGGACTCAGAGCCCAGGCCTGGCCAGGCATCCGAGACCGAGGCTTGTCTGCAGTTCCAGTGGCAGGCCGTGCCACGGACGTTTTGCCAACCGGAGGTCGGCGCCGTCGGTAATCTCCGCACCCAGCCTCAGATCTGGGGGTCCCTTGGTGAGCACTGAAGGCGGTGTGGCCCTGAAGAGGCCTGAGGCCCAGAGAGGGGATGCTTGTCCAAGGCCGCACAGCAGGGGGACACTGGACAAACACTGCCATCCTAGGTAGCAGGGAGGTGGACAGTGTTGTTGGTTTTCCTCTCCTTTGTAATCCCTCTCCCTCAAGAACAAATTTCAAGCTTTTCTCGATTCCAAACGATCGTACACTTGAATCTGGGTGGTCTGAACTCATTTCTAGCCAGCACGCCTCTTCACACATCAGTGCTGGCTTCTGGCTCCAACCGGGCTGTGCTGTCATGGACTTGCTCCCCCAAGCGGGACAGACTTCACACTGGCAGCAGGCCCCATGCTGGGCTCTGAGGACCTGGAAGACTCAGGCCCTTGCTCTCCGGAAGCTCACAGCCCAGTGGGGCTGCGATGCAAGACTTGTTACCAAGGCTGGAATGGTTGGGTGCTGCAGGGGGGGGCTTGTCACTGCCACAGGATCAATCCTGGAAAGCTTCTTGGAGGTGGTGGTAGCCAAGCTGAGACTTGTGTAGGTACTTGCACAATAACATTAGCTACTTTGTCATTACAGCAGGAGGAAGGGCAGAAGCTGGAAGGCAATGCGGATGGGGGAACATCCCCTCCAGAGGGAGCAGCCTGTGGTGGGGGGGATGGGGGAACATCCCCTCCAGAGGGAGCAGCATGTGGTGGGGGGATGGGGGAATATCCCCCCCCAGAGGGAGCAGCCTGTGGTGGGAGATGGGAGGCAGCGATGCGGAAAGCGTAGGAGAAGAGGCAGGAGAGAGAAGCAGGCACACGGGGCAGAGAGGCATCAAGGGCTGTAAGAAGGGCAGGGACTAGCAGCAGTCAGGGAGCTGAGTCTCTGGGTGGGGGGCGCTGCGGCCCAGGGAGGGGCAGATGGGCTGGTTATGAGTGTGGGGCCTCGGAGGAGGGACGGCCAGGACTTTGTGTCTCTGGTGTCCCTGGTGGCTTTGCTCGTAGCCAGGATGGATGAATATGGAGAGGGTGCCCCAAGGGGGTCTCAGCTCTTCGGCTGAGCCCCTGTGTGACTAGGCCAAGAGCAGTGGCCATGGGAGGGTCACACAAGACACCCTGTGCTGGCGTGACCAGGGTCCTGGTGGAGGAGGCTTTCGGGGTTGGGGTGGGCCCAGGTGGAACGGCTCCATGGAGGAGTCCTGCTTCACAGCAGAAAAGTGCTGAGACTGTTGACCCCACGATGGTGGACCGCCCTCCAAGCCCCGGTGAAGAGCCAGGTGGGCCTGGCGGGGAGTCAGAGGGCTTTGCCCACCCTGCCCTGGAGATGGTCCAAACAGCCCCGACAGCGCCAGCAAGCAAGCAGTGAAAAGAACTCAGCAGCCTCCAGGGGCAAGTAGCTGTCAGCCTTCCCCAAGGTCAGGGGCCATGGGGTCAGGGCCACAGAGCTCAGAGTCAGGTCTCCCCTGCCTTCTCCCTACCCCCGGCTCCTTCAGGTTGTTGAGCAAAGGCAAAAACAGTGTGTCTCCAGCCGGGCCACAGGAGCAGCGGGGGTCCTGCTGTGACAGGCCTCCTACTGGGTAGAGCTGAGCCATCTCTACGTAACAACCACACCTTCACACACTCAAGGCTGCTCGTGCTGGAATACAGCTCTCGCCCCTCCTGGAGAGCCAGCTGGTAGTACGTTCTAGAGCCTTTGAAAAGCAAGCACTCTGCATTGCAGTCACTCTCCCAGGGGCTCCCGGAGGGAATTACTGGAGCTGGGCTGCGGGTGCTCACAGTAGCACATTGGAAATAACCCAGACAGCCAGTGATGGGGAGCAAGGTGAAAGCTACCTAGGGGACACCTGAGCCACAGATGCCCCTGCAGTTGTTAAAAGTGGGCTCTGGAGCCCTGGCCAGGTGGCTCCGTTGGTTACAGGAGCATCGTCCTATAACGAGAAGGTTGTGGGTTGGATTCCCAGTGAAGTCACATACCCAGGTGCTGGGTTCGATCCCCCGTCCCAGTGCCAGGGCCCACAACGCCCCACCACCACTGCCTGGAGGCGCACGATCGATCCCCAGTCCACTCCAGTCTGGCACACGCAGGAGGCAAACAATCGATGCTTTTCTCATGCATCAGGTGAATTGTTCACTGCATATTCGTGAAAATGCAGATATAAAACATGAGGTATGGCCACGGAACTTCAGGAAGTAATGTGTATAGAGGAGGAAGGCCGGACGACAACGACGTGTATCTCCGAATGTCAGCCGCAGCTGCTCTGAGTTGGGATTCTCTGAATTTATTTTCTCATGGGCGCCTTTCTGTATCGGCAACATCGCTGACAATGAACGCGTATTGTGTTCGCAGTTGAGGAAAAGAGAGTCAAGTGCATGTGTGTGTGTTTCAATGGCCCAGAAAGAAAAGACCAAGTTCAGATAAAAGATCCGCAGTGACTCACTGCTTGCTCAAAGCAGGTTTCTCTCTCACAGCTCGGAAATTATTATGGAAAATGCTGGATGTGGAAGGTCTGACTTGGCCCGTTTCCTCCGAGCAGGGCCCCCAAGAAGGGCTGTCCCTGACCGCCTGGGCAGGGTCGCCCCCAGAGCTTGCTACATGTGCAGGCTTTTCCTCACCCAATGGGCATCTAAGAGAAATCTTTCCCCCAACAGAGATGTCTTTTTGTGAGTGTGGTATCCATAACATGAAATTTACCACTTACTGTTTCAGCAGCATTAAATGCAGATACATTCACATGTTTGCAATCATCACCCCTCTGTCCCCCAACCTTTCCATCGTCTCAAACTGAAGCTCCATGCCCATTAAACACTAACTCCCCATTCTTCTTTTAAATGAGATTTTGTTTCTTTTTAGAGAGAGGGGAATGAAGGCAGAAGGAGAGGGAGAGAAACATCCATCAGCTGCCTCTTGCACGCCCCCAACCGGGGACCTGGCCCGTAAGCCAGGCATGGGACCTGCCCAGGATTTGAACCAGTGATCTTTTGGTTTGCAGGCCAGCGCTCAATCCACTGAGCCACACCAGCCAGGGGTAACTCCTCACTCTTCCCTCCCTCCTACCCCTGATAACCTCCTTCTACTTTTGGCCTCTGTGAATTTGAATTGGACTAATGTAGGTACTTCATGTAAGTGGAATCATTTGATATCTATCTTTTTGTGTCTAGTTTATCTCACTTAGTGTGATGTTTTCAGGATCCATCCATGTCGTAGCATGTTGTAGCAAGGAATTTCATTCCTTTTCAAGGCTGGAGAATATTCCATTTTATGTATAGGCTGCATTTTGTTTACTCATCTGTTGATGGATGTTTGACTTGTTTCCACCCTTTGTGCATTGTGAGTAATTCTACTCTGAACATGGGTGCATAACTCCCTGAAAGTTCCTGCTTTCGTTTTTTTTGGATGCCCGGCTAGGAGTGGAATTGTTGGGTTGTGTGATCATTCTGTATTTAGTTTTTCGAGGAACTGCCGTCCTGTTTTCCACAGCAGCTGCACCATTTTACATTTCCATTAACAATGCACCAGGGTTCTTGTTTCTTTACATCCTCAACAATGCTTATTATTTTGTGTATTGTTAATAGCCTTCTTAATAGGCATGAGGTGGTATTTCACTGTGGTTTTGATTTGCATTTTCTTAATGATCAGTGATGTTGAGCAACTTTTCATGTGTTTATTGGCCATTTGTATGCCATCTTTAGAGAAATGTCTGTTTAAGTCCTTTGCCCTCTTTTTAATTGGGTTTCTCATTAAGCTGAGCTCTCTATATAATTTGATTACGGGATAATTTTTTGTGTTCTCGGTCATATCATTTGTTGAAACATTTGTTTATTTTTATATTTGGGAAACGTAAAAAAGAGGAGGCAGGAAGTGCTAGTGACTATATTCTTTGGCGAAGTAACTCCACACCTGTGGACGCACAAGGGATTTCCACGAACGTGCACAAGCACTTGGCTACAAGGACGTGCACCATGAAAGGACAGAAAAGATGGAAACCGTGACCGTCCATGTCCAATCACAGCAAACAGGTTAAGACGCTGACCCACCAACGCTGGGCTGTGGGATTATATTGTAGGTGACATTGTTACTTACATTGTAAGTAGTAACATAGTGGGTGAGCGCTTGGCGATGTGGGGACATTTGTAACATAGCCATACACACAAGCAAAATGTTGCAAAACACTATGTATAGTACACGTGTATGTACAGTGTTAATTAAAAACCTATCTAGTTACAGAAAAAGACTCAAGACCAGAGCCCACTCTGAGCTGACGGCTGTAAGATTCTGAAAGATTTCTCATTTTTATTCGTCCACTCCTACGTTTTCCAAATTGTCCACTGCCTGGCTATCTGGTTGGGGAGGAGGAAGAAATAATTATCAAACTTTAAAACATGACGGTCTAAAGTAACAAAAATGTGAATTAGATAAAATTTAACTCAAATGTCTCTGGTACCCGAGCAAAGGCCACACAGGTCAAGGCAGAGAGGCCGGGACGCGGAAACAGGCAACGCGGAGGCGTGGCCACACAGAGGCCCCGCCCACGCCCCGCCGCTAGCACCCAGTGCCTTCCTGGAGCTCCTAGGCCACCTGCGCGGGGTCCCCCCGCCTATGGCCGCTAAGGCTCCGCCCGGGTCCCGCCCCTTGGACTGCGACATTACGTCCGCACAGCCCGCCGCCCAGGCATTGGAGACCGCTGCTAGAGGCCCCGCCCCCAGGGAGCATAGGCCACGCCCGGAGTCACGCCACGCCCCTCTTCCCTCTCCGGCTCCTGCGCTGCGCTCCAGCGGCTTGCCCGGGCTTCCGGAGCCCACGGCACAGAGGCCCCTCCCCGGGGCACGTAAGGCCTCTCCCGGCCCCGCCTCCTCGCCGCCACGCTGCGTCCGCGCCGCCTGGCTTCCGGAGTGGGACGGAAGGGCGGGCGGCCTGCAAGGTCAAGGCTACCGAGCGCTGCCGCGGAAGGGCGCGGCTCCAGGAGGAGGTCCTGCGCGCACTTCCTCCCGTCTTCCTCATCCCTGCCCCCCCCACTCCTGCCCCCAGGTGCGCGGATGCGGAGGCCGCCTTGGCGATCTCACCGGCGGGGGCGGGGGGAGGGTTCAGCAATCCCGGAGGGACGGGCCGGTGGGGGCCCCGGGACGCGCGCCTGAGGCCTGCTGGTCCGGGAAAGAAGGCGGGCGGATCAGAGCGCATTGTGCGGGACTGGCCCTCCCCAGTGGCAGGCGGGACGCGAAGTTCCCTGTCTGCCTTGGTGTCCGCTGTCATCCTCCCTACAGTGAGGAAGCCAGGCCCAGTGAGCCCGTTCTACCCCGGTTCCTTCCGCCTTTGGCAGTGACTGGGGCCCAAGCTGCAAGTTAGAGTCCCGTCTCAAAGAAGTTTGAAGTCCCAGAAATCCTTTATGAAAACCAGTGGCAGGCAGGTCTGGGACGCATGTCCTATGTCATCTCATCACTCCCTAGAGCAGCTTCATTAAGTCACCTGTCGCGGCGCGGGGCCTGAGATTGGCGCCGGCTTGTCCAAGGCCACTCGAGAGAAGGGGCGCAGCCTGCGCGTGGACCCAGATCCCCGATTCTGCGCCTCAGCTTTTACGCTTGGTGCTGACCTGGTGACGTGGTGGTAGTTTCCTTTTGGTGGCCAGCTGGCCGCCAGCTTTGTTCCTTGCCTTAGAGCGCAGCTGCTTCATCCTCGCCCCAGCCAGTTAAAGCCCTCTGCTCATTGTCAGGGTGCCCAGCATCCATGAGCTCTGCCCCCAGGAGCCTGGAAATCCGTGCCCAGTTAGCACCCACCTTTCCGTTACCCAGGGTCCCTTTGCTACAGTGATGGGACAAGACACCCTGCATGCAGCATCAGACAAGAGGGGAAGTGGGTGATCCGGGATGTCTCCTTTGCCTGGGCCCAGTGGGCCGTGCCAGTGCGCAGGGCCAGGAAGCGTCTGCGAGCACCCCAGGGCGTCCCACACACACGTGCACAGATCCCGCTGAAGAAACCAGACCCCAGCTACCCGGAGGCCCCTGCCTCTCTCCTCTCTACCCACTGCCTCCCGGGGAGGCACCAGGGAGGCATTTTGGCTCTCCACGTGTCCTTCCAGCTTGGTCTGCAAAGGTCAGGTGGTGCTGGGTGCTGGCAGCAGGCAGGGCTCGAGGCCTTGACCAGGCCAGCCCCCGGCCAGCGCAGCGCGCCCTCAGCAGTCCAGATTTTCCAGCCTCCGACGTACCTCACACAGGAAGCTGCACGTTTGATTTTTTTTTTTCTTGGCTCCATATTAAAGAACAAAGCATGGGAACTGGATAGGCCCCTCTGTAAACAGAAAACACATGTTTTCTGCGAGAATGGGCTCTTCCTTTCCTGGTTTCTTCTTGCGTGGACAAAGGCCTCCTTAGGCCTCCTGGCTTCAAGAGCAGGGAGGCCTGAGACCCAGGACTGAGAGGAGGTGATTCTTCTTAGGTCCGACTCAGGGGACAACACCACTTAAATGAAGGAAGGAACAGACGGGACTTTTAATGGGGCCGCTCAGTCGTGGGGTGGGGCTGGGGTGTGGTCCCAGGAAGGAAGCGCCTCAGGACCCTGGCAGGACTTGAGAATCATGTTGTGTTCCCCCTGAGCTAGCTTCCTAGGGACCTGCTAGCCACACACAGGGCACAGACCTCTCTAATGTCTGCCAAGGGCTGTGTGACCTCAGGAAGGTTCTTAACCTCTCTGAGCCTTTGGGTTCTCATCTGTAAAATGGGGATACCAATATTTGGTTGTTGAGGATTAATTAAGACATGGGTGTAGCCCTGTCAGGCTCGGAGGAGCCAATGAGTGAGAGAATGCAATCATACTTCCTTTCTTTTGATGCTGAGCTATTGTCACAGCCCCAGAGTGGCCTCGGAGACCGCTGCAAACACCTAGGCCCCCACACTCCAAGGAGCACGTGTGTATCCCCCGTCCTCTTCTGGGCACTGGACACGTGCCAGGGCTCAGCCACCCCAGATGGGCTGTGGCTCCTCTCTGAGAGCAGCCGTCTCGGGAACGGATCACTCTTTTGTGTCACCCAGCAGCCTGATCTTTGTCCTCGAGGGGAGAGTTGGTTTGGGAAATAACATGTCCTTTGGGCCAAGTCTGCTGCGTAGATATGTGAAAGCCAAGCCGGGGCCTCTGTGGCTCCTGGCTCTGCTCCGAGGGGGTTTGGGGGGAGCGTGTGGACCCGGCTGTCTAGACAGGCCTCCACTGGTGTTGGTGGATGTGAGTGCCAGCGTGTGTGCAAATGAAAACACACAGTCACACAAGGCCAAGCTGGGCGGATGAACCAGAGCACAGCCAGGCTAATTAACATGAGGCCGCCTTTCGTCTGGCGGCCCATGACCGGATTTTCACAGAAATCTTTGTGGGGAGGTTCCCAGTGTTTCAGGTACAGGCAGATGTGTGAGAGTGAGGCAGCAAGCTGTCCTGGGAGAGTCCCGACCTTGGAGGCTGGTTCCCTCCTACCTGCCCCTCCTCAACAGCTGTGCGGCCCCCCGCTGGTCACTTCAGCTCCTGGCCTTCCTGTCTGGACTGCGGGCGCTGTGATGCCTACCCTCCTTCACAGGAGGGGCAGACAGGGCAGGCGCAGAAGAGTGGGTCTGAACATACCCAAACGTCCTGGCCCCGTGTGGTGCGGGCCTTACCGACACGGACACCCTTTGACCTGGCGTTTCCGCCTCTGGGAGTGCGTCCTCAGGAAAGCAGCTCAGCCGCTCAGAGGGGCATCGGCATGAAGACAGTCCAGGTAGCATCACTCGTAACAGCAAAACCTCCGAAGGGACTGTGTGTGCCACACCAGTGACAGGTGCTCTAACCCGCCCGTGGGAGGGGCTGCTCCATGGTTTTGGGGGCTCCAGGCCCGCAATCACGGGCCATGCCCACCGGGTGGCCAGGCCTCAGCCTGGGCCAGCGACGATGCTGGTTAAATTTTTTTTAAAAATTAGCATTCACAAACCTCTATTTGCCACAGCCCAACCCCAGAAACAACCCATTGTCCACCAACAGAGAAGCAGGTGACGTGAGTTGGCGTAGAGGATGGGATATCACAAATCAATACCAAGGGCAGTATTGATCAGCTCCGCCACGGGATGAATGTCAGTTCTGCGAGCGGGAGTTCACACTCGGACCCTGTGTGATACAGGTAAGGCTAGGGCAGAGATGGGGTTCAGATCGCGGGGCCCTGGGCCTCGGCGGGGGACTGCCTGCAGGAGCCATGGGGGACGTTGGGGGGGGTGGAAGCTTTCTTTCTTGATTGTGGCAGAGGTTACAGGGTTTGTGCGTTTGTCACAACTCACCCGACAGCACCAGGGAAAGGGACCTCACCAGGAAATTACTCCTCAATAAAGGTGACCTGGAAACTTAGTTGGTGTTTACATTTTATTTTTTCAAACCCTGTAGGGAATACTATTCAATGACGTGAAATGCTCACAAGGCACCAGAAAGACTGAAGTAACGGAGACCATGGTCACACACACACGACACCTCCACGTACGCGATTCGGAGACTGCACCAGAGGGACTTCCAGCCACACGTACCCAGTAATTATCTCGTGGCTAATTTTTTTTCTTTTTTGTGCTTTTCTGTACTTCCAAATTTTCTATAGCAAACACTTTCCTTTTTATAAACAGGTGAAATAAAGACAAACATATCTCTTTTCCTTTCTTCCAGCCAGCCGGAGACTCTCGGCTGGGCTCTAGGACGGGGTGGCAGGGCACCAGGTCCAGCAAGAGGGACCTGCGGGACAGGCGGCAGCGGGCAGTGGGGGCGGGTGGGGCAGGCTCCTTCCCAGCCCGTTTCTGTGGTTTCTGTGTGGGGTCAATCTCAGGGGCTGCCGTGCCCACTGGGCCAGCCCAGGGGTTTGGAGTGATGAAACCTTGGGCTCTGTGCATGCCTGCAGAGGGTGCCAGCCCCCCGCCTGCCCCGGTGGAGGGATGGGGTGCAGGATCTTTCCCTGCCGGAGGAGACCCCCTTGGTGAGACTTGCTGGGACTGGGGGTCTTGGGGGATGGACAGACCCCATGCACTTCTGAGCTACAGCACGTCATGGCCCTACAAGGTTGGGGACACCGTTACCACCACCACCCTCTCCAGATCTGGGGCAACTGAGAGAAGTGACTTTGTTGGAGCCACTCAGCTGGCAGCCGCTGAAGCTCAGCCTCGCCGCAGGCCTGGGTTCTCCCGCCTGCAAGCGTCAGTTCCGGGAGTGTGGGTGGGGGGCTCCAGGCTGTATCTCTCCTCCACCTGCCGTCTGCTGCGGGTTCTGGTGCGACTGACAGCCGGCTGCACACCCAGGGCACCCGTCCGCTGGGGTCAGTGGTTAGCAGAGTGAGCTTCTCTGAGGACAGGGCTCTGCCTGCGCCATTCAGAGCTGCTGGGAGCCCAGTGTCGGACCCCTGCCGCTGGCCCCTTCTCTCCGGCCAGTTGGCTTGGAAAGGCCACCGTGCAGGAGACCCGACAGGGACAGTCTCTTCTCCCGTCCCACCCCCTCTGCCGACTGAGCAGATTCTAACAACAGACTGTGGAAATTAAAAATAAGAGCTCCAAACTGTTAAAATACATTTTTTAAACCAGGACATAAATGGGAAAGATCAGGCAGCAGCAGGTTAGGGACACGGGTGATGTGGGGTTTTCGTCACCAGCACTTCCGTGACAGTAGGGCGTTGTGCACGCGTGGTCCCTGCAAACCGGTGGCTCAGGCCGGAGGTTCATACCTGCGTGCGATGCTGCTGGCCAGGTGTGGCCGCTTGGAATTAGTTCACGACCCAGAGGTCACCAGTCCTGCTCAGATTCTCCAGCGGGCCTCACCTGCATTTCCATTTAAAAATAAGTCAATGATGCAAAAAAAGAAAATTTAAAAAATGTAACGTATGTGCATGCCTCTTTCTGTTGCTGTAAACGAGCCAGGCCATTGCGGGACTGGCCGAAGGCTCTGAAGGGAAGGGACTGAGAGGGAAAAGCTTGTTTCCCTCTGTCTCCCTCGGTGTTCCCGAGTTTTCTATAACAGTGGGCATTGCTTGCATAGTTAGAAGAGATAAAATGCACTGTCATTAAACGTAGTCAACCTGTACCTGAGCCTTCGGGTCAGATGACAGCCGTGACGATCGGAGGACTCCCACTGAGTACCTGGGATGGGCCAGGTCTGCTCCAGTCTCCCACCATCCTGGCTCCTCAGAGGACCCCACAGGCGGGAGCCGTCACCCCACACCCGGGGACCCAGGCCCCGAGACGGCCGGCACTGGGGCACTATGCTGCCGCGTTGGGGGCCAAACGTGGATGCTTCTGACTCGGAACCACATTATTTCCAGAACAACATCCGCCTCTTCAAGGTACGCATTTCCCCTAAAAGCAGTGACCTTCGATTAAAACATTTTTATCTTGTTCACATTGACCCTGGAATTATTTCTGTGAACAGAATTTAGTAAACAATATAGGCATAAATCATTTCTTTAAACTTTACACTCCGGTTAACCAATGGCCAAAGTAAGTTTCAGCTACACAATTTTCAGGGCCCAGGGCAAAACGAAAAAGCAGGCCCCCTTGTTGGGGAAGGGTTAGAAATTTTGAGATGAGGACAGCAGGGGCCCCAGTGACCGGGGGGTCAGAAGCACATGGATGCGAGCTTCTGGAAGAGGTGGGGTCCCCGTGCGCCTTCCAGCCCCGGAAATAAAGCGGAGGCAGCTCAGGAGTGGAAGCCTGGTGAGGCCACCCTGGGAGCCAGCAGGCCTCCCTTCCTGGGAAAGGGCCGGCCCGTGACGAGCTTCCCTCTGCAAGGAGGGACACTTATCACACATGCTCGTGAAATGTCACCCCTGGCACCCCACCCAGAGTCTGCTGCGGTGGCTCTGCTGGGGCAGGCATGGCTGACCAGTCCCGCTCTCGGGAGAAAGGAGGTGAGCTGACACCTGAGCTTTCTCCTGTGGAGACACGGTCAGAACCCTTGTCCCACCGCTGTGGGAGAGTGCCCACAGGCAAGGGGCTGGCCCCCAGGCGAGGCCCACGGTGGGCACCGGGGATGCCGGCCTCTGCAGGTGAGCTGACCAGCATCCGAGGCTTCGAACACCAGCTCCATGTGCCGTTCCTGCCAGCCCCGGGCCCGTCTGCCCGCCTTCATCTCTAGGTCCTCACGCCAGGTTCCAGGGGCCCCCGGGCGGACGAGCAGCCCCACCAGGACCCCCAGGGCTGCAGCCTCTTCCACAGACCATATCCGAAATCTGGACCCACGGCAGGCGGGGTCTCGCTGGAGACATCGCTCGAAGGGAAAATCCATTCCCACTCAGGCAGCTTCTCCAGCGCTCTGAGGCGTCACTCCCCTTTTTCCGAACAAGAAGCAACATATTCCCTGCTTCCCCCCACCCGCTGCACCCCTCACCCTGGCCTCTCCAGCCCCCTTGCTCATTTTTCTTTAAAAAAAAACAAAGAGCCCACCCTCCCAGCCTGAAACAGCCCCTGGAGTCAGGCCTGGGACCCAGTGTTCTCCCCATCAACACGTCCCACAGGGAAGGGCGGCCAGACCAACACGCCCACAGGCCAGTGCGGGGCCTCCCAAGGCCGAGGGCAGCCAGGCGCCCTGCGCTCCTCAGCTCCTGTTCCAGAGCTGGAAGCACCCTCACAGTCTCTGCCCTAGACTCTGCCACCACTCAGATCTCCCTGGCTTATCCCCAGGACCTGGGCACTGGGGTGCCGCTGCCCCTGGCTCTGGAACAGAAACCCAGGGTCATCAGTCCTGTACCCAGTTGGTGAGACCAGAGGAAGCCCTGGGCCTGCCACCCGAGGCGGGGTTCCCCCCTGAGCATCAGCCACCTTTCAGGGAGTATCTTGTGCCCACTTTCCCGTCTGCCCCGCGAACTGCCCAAGCGCGTCGGTGTGGGCTATAACTCAGGCAGGTGCCAGAGGAGTGTGCCTCAGCAAGGGGTCGAGCCCCGGGGCAGCCAGGTCCCAGGGGGGTGGTTGTTTGCCCCTTAAGAGAAGACAAGCCCCAAAGCTTCTGGGTGGAATTCCCCGACCTCGGGACGCCTGAGCGGCCGCCCTGGCTCCACCGTCCGTCTTCCTCCGCTCCCCTCTCCCAGCCGCGCTCCCTCTTTGTTGCCAAGCTCAGACGTCGCCACTGAAACCCAGCCCAGCGCCCGCGAAGCCCGGAAACTTCCAGCTCCGCGACTGTGCGGAAAGTTGGGGTCGCGAGGCCGGGGTGACCGCGGCGCCGCCTGGACAAGCGGGGCCGGGCGCGGCGGTGACCCGGGGTGCGACCCCTCGTGGCCCGGCCTGGCCCGGCCGCCCCCGGACCTCGGACAGTCCTCGGGCCGGACGTGAACTTGACTGCGCTGCCACCGCCGGGCGCGGGGACCGGGACGACCTGGTAAGTGGCACTCACTGTCCCGCTCTCGCGCGGGGCACCGGCACGGCCGGCGGGGTCGGGCCCTGGCCAGCGGGGGTGCAGGGCTCAGGCCAGGAGGGGGCGCCCCGGGGCGAGCGCGCCGGCCTCCTTGGAACAAAGACTCGGGAAGTTGGGGAGGGCGTCTGCCCGACGTTCTCCCTCCCCCTGGGCTGCCGGGTCTGGGCGGCGGCCATCAGGGCTCTTAAAGGGGAAGGAAGCCTGCTCTGGCTTTCTTCCTTCCCCTGGTCCTGCGCGCACCCCCTGTGGCTGAAGGGAAGGATGGCACACTGGTGCTAATTGGCCTTCACGTGGTAACGCTCCGAGGCCTCCCCGCATCACACGAGGTTCCGAGCCCGCCAGGGCGAGGGGCCCTCACCTGCTGCCAGGGGAGCGGGTCCTGGGGGTTTCCCGCTGCCTGGGTGGCTCCCCTGAATAGGTCCTGGGTGACCCTCATGAGCAGGATCCCTGGCGCCCACCGCCCCATCACTCTGCTTGGGGTGAGTGTGCCAGGGGAGCCACGCCGCCACGCCGCCGCAACGGGCTTGGGGACACAATATGGCAGCCGTGAACAGTGCCTGGGGCAGACAGCCAGCCCAGCGCTGGGGGACCTGCCCTGGAGAGCAGGGACGGGGACACCCCATTGCCTCTGCCCACGGGCCCAGGCTTAGCCCGCACCCCCAGCTGGTTGCTCTCCACCCACCTCCCTCCCTCTGCTGCTGTGCATGGCCTGGTCCCTGGGGGACACCCCAGGGTAAGGAAACCACCCTACAAGGGTGGGGGCAGAGCCTCGGAAGCTCCCACAGTGCTTGCTTCCCTGGGCCTGGGGATCTGAGTTTAACTGGCTGGTCCCCAAACACAGCAGGGACTGCCTGGGGAGCAGTGGCTGGCTCCCCAAACTTCCAGAGTCCACCCCTAACCTCCTTTGTGGCCCTTGCACTCAAAGTCCTGCTCAGTGGGAGGCCGCAGGGCGGGGGCAGGAGTGCCCACATGGCAGCGAGAGAGTGCAGGCCAGCCAGGGCCTGGGCGGGTCACGCCCTCTGTGCCTTGGCCACTGCAGCAGGGACCTCAAACAGGCGGTCCGCCGGGGCCAGGGGAGCCAGGTGGGGTGCAGTGGAGAGTTTGCTGGACGGTGGGAAGAGAGAGCCCAGTCCCTCAAGGGAGTCCTCACATCGGCTCCTACAAGTTGCCACTGAGAGCGTGAATGTCTAAGGTCCCAGCACTTCCGATTCTGTAGGGCAGGGAAACCCAGGTTTGTGTACAGAAGGTCCGAAAACGGGCAACACCGTGAGGCCCAAGGGGGTCGAACCCAGCCCATGCCCCCCACCCCCTGGCCATGACGCCTCATGCCCATGAGCTGGTTAGTGTCAAAAAAGAAGCAGGTTTCGGAGTACCTCCGTTCCAGCCCAAGCTTGAAAGGGAAGCCCATTGATCTGGGTCCAGGGAAAGAGCGGAGTTTGCACCCGCTGTACCCACATCTCGGGGACCCTGAGTCCTCCGGGTGGCTGAGGCTGGCTTGCCTCTTTCAGGCCAGATCTGCTTACTTAAGCTGATGTGAAGTTAGAATCTGCCCAAACGAGGGCTCCCATTGCCCGTCTGCAGACCCTCTGGGAAGCCCCCACGCCCGCTCCGGTCGTGTCTGGTGCTGGTGTGGGCCAAAGGAAGGTGGGAAGCAGAAGATGAACCTGAACTTAACCTTTCTCCACCCCCCGGAGGTGGGGTTGCTGCAAGTCGCGAAAGCCTGGGTGTTGTGCGGCAGGGCCACCCTGTGGGGAGCCAGGCCTGCCCCCCAACCCTCTCACTGCCTCCTGCCTGCAGGTGGCCCCGGGACAGTGACCTCCCCTCTCCGAGGTCTCACTGCCTCACTCCGGGCAAATATTGGGAGAACCGTGAGACCTTTGCGAACACTCAGTGTGGCACTAGCACGCAGTGGGCACTCGGCAACGGTTAGCTGCTGCTCTTCCGGGGCAGTCGGGGTGGGCCGTGGGCTCTCTCATCCATCGCCTGCTTCTGGGTGGCTCAGGAGCTGCCCCCTCGCACCTCCCGTCAGCCTGCAGCGGCTTGCCTCTCCCCACTCCTGTGGTTCCTTTCTCATCCTAAAAGGAAGTCCCCAAGCCTCTCCCTTTTGCCTGCAGCTCCATGCCGGGTGCTGCAGATGGAGAGTTAAGTACGACATAGGCCCTTCCGTGCGGAGCTGCCGGATGCCCTGTGACCTTATAACACCAGGATGAAGCTCTCTGAATTGATTTTCTATTCGGAGATGGTGTTTTCTGCACAGTGCTCCTGCTGCTGGGTGTGCAGCCTCTGTTGAATGCCCCCAGAGATGAGCAGCTCACCACCTCTCTGGCAGTGTTGCTGCAGAAGCTATAGAAGGAAGCTTCCCAGGGATGCCCAAGTTTTTACCGGCAGGACCAGATGTGGGACAGGTCCACAGCAGTGGCGTCCGGTTTCACCGGCGAAAACACACGCCCGGTGACAAGGTCCTGAAAACATGACGAGGAGCTGAGTTCAGGCTCCAGGGAAAGGGCTGCGAGCGATCGGAGCGTGCTTTTACGAACCGCCCTCATTTCCCGTTTTTGCCAACGGTGCCTGTCGCAAGAGAGGGAACCTCCAAGTGGGAGGTGAAACTCACGCAGCACCAAAAGCTGGTGTCGCCTCTAGGAAACCGGAAAGGAAGGTCCCCACGTGCAGAGCCCAGGGCTCTGGGCCCGGACCCGCTCCTTCGTTTGCAGGCCCAGTGCGACCTGAAACTGTGGGGCTCTTTTGCTTCTGAGTCAGAGTGACCACGAATGTCAAGACGGTCACAACAGAGCAGCAAACCGAGCCTGGGCGCTTCTGAACACAGGGCCTCGCCGCGTGGCCGCCAGGGCCCAGCGCCAGCGTGCTGGCCCTGGCCCCCCTCGCATGTGTCTGAGCCGCGTGCCCAGGCCCTGGAGCCCTGTGGGCAGCTCCAGGGAGGAGGCATGACCACTCTTTTGCAAGGATTGTTTTGTCCCATTACTGATGTCGCATGCTAATTTTAGAACATTTTCAATCCGCATAAAAGGAGGGAAAAGCTGTCAGTCACCTGTGTAACTGCCCTCAGAAACAGCCAGTGGGAACCCTTCACCCAGCCTCTATGAAAAGCACAATTTGAAACAAAAATGACCATCTTAGCGTCTTATTACATGTATCATTTTATCTTCTGCTGGCTCCACTAAATATGGTTTATCACGACTCATTCTGTACTCGAGAAGATACTGTTCTATGAGATGATTTTTAACGACTACTTAATATTCCATTTGGTGGATTCCCTTCACTGGCTGCTTACGATTGGACACAGTGTTTCCAGCGGCTTCCCCTTCTCCCTGTTCCAAGCAACACTTTGAGGAATATCTGTCTGTACATTTCTGCTCATTTCCTAAGGGAAGGAAGGCTGTTCGGGAGACCTTTAGGTTCCAGAAGCTTCTTGGGTTGATTCTGAATTCCGCCTGGGCCAGGGGCTCAGCCCCTAGCCCCTCATGCAATGGCTGAAAGAATAGCCTGGCATCTTTTCCCTTTTTTAAATCCTCACCCAAGGACGTCTTTCCTGATCTTAGAGAGAGGGAAGAGAAACATCAGTTGGTTGCCTCTCCTTCACACCCTGACTGGGAATCAAACCCCATGGCCTTTCCATTCAAGGGGTGATGCTCCAACCAACTGAGCCATACCCACCAGGGCTGCCTCACTATCTTTTCAGTTTGAGAGGGAAACCCAAGCCTCCCCGGAGCTGACTTGACCGGGAAGTAGTGAGTCCTCAATGTGCATGCTGCTCTGGCCAGCCCTGCCCCACCGAGCCCTGTGAGGGGCTGTCTCCAGCCCCCTTTATGGACCAGCAGGCAGAGGCTCTGGCCAGGACCTCCCGCCTGTCCCGCTGTGGGAAGGACACGTTTGTGATGATCAGGCGGACAATGGCCCCACGTCCTACCACACTGTGGGCAGGATTTGGGGGTCCGGCTGCCTCGACCGTCAGGCTGGGGGTGGGTGGGATACTCCTTAGCGTGGTGCCATTCACAGGGGACACTCCATGCTGGTGCAAGGAAAGTGCGGGGAGAAGAGCGAGGAGGGCTTGAGGCTAGGGTCCCTGTGGGAGAGGACTTCTCTGCAGGGGGCCTGGCCCCCACCCAAAGGCTCCCGAGGGCATGGGGGAGGGCCGATGACCCCGCCCAGGGCCGCCCACCGAAGACAGGCAGCGAGGCTGGGGTCCAGAGGCGGCGGGCCAGGCCGGCCCTGCGGCCCCCTTCAGAGGCCTCTGGGCCATGTGGGGATGGAGGTGGTCTGCCAGTTCGCCCAGCACGGTTCACCCGTGCGGTGGCTCCAAAGCACAAGTGTGCGATCGCACGATCACGGAAGCTGGAAGCCTGAAACGTCTCACGGCTGAAACAAGGTGCTGGCTGACCCCTTCTGGAGGCTCCAGGGCAGAATTGTGTTCTGGCCCTTCCCAGCTCCCAGGGGCACCTGATCTGTGGCTCCGGGCCCTTCCCTCCGTCCTCAGAGAGGTGTGGCGAGACTGTCTGCAGCTGCAGCTGGGCTCGGCCCCCAGCCGTGAGGAAGCATTAGGTTGGGTGAGATTATATTAGACTGGCTGAGATGAGATTAGATTGGGTGTGATGAGATTAGACTGGGTGTGGTCAGATTGCACCCACCTGGGTAATCCCGGCGCCTCTCTCCGCCGAGGCCCGTGACTCCGTCCACCTGCGGAGTGAGCCCGACCTGTTCTGAGGAACTTCCTGCCAGAGGCCCAAAGCCCCACCCTCTGCTCGTCTTCAGGGCAGAGGCTCTGGGAACCCCGGGCGGGTTCTCTGCTCAACCAGGAGCCTCTCGCCCTCACCGCAACCCCATGGGGTAGGCACAGTGGGCACAGTTGCCCCCATTTTACAGGTGGGCAAACCGAGGCCCAGAAAGGCTGGATAACTTGCTCAAGGCCGCAGGGGGCAGGGCCTAGCCTTGGTGGTGGCTCTAAATCCAGGGCTCCTTGGGGCCACCGCCTCCCTCTAGCAATACTGCACTTCCCAGGTCTCACCGGGCCAGAGCCCGTGACCCTTTCCAGAAGGATGGCAAGCCTTCCAGCCCTGATCCCAGAACGGGCCTGGTGATTCCAGGGATGGAGGGCCGTGGGGCAGCCCTCGGCAGGGGCTTGCATGAGTGCGGAGGGGTCTGGAACCCCCGCCCCCAGAGCAGGGCCTCGTGGCAGCTCGCACGCTGGGGCTGTGCGAAGGGGAGGTGCAGGGACAGTCCGTCCCGGCTGGAGCCGGGTGCCGCCTGCCCAGCCCCACACAGCACACCTGAGCAGCTCCGAATAAGAAACCAGGGCAAGAGCTTTCCTGGGGTGACACTGGACGCACAAAGGCCAGCGAGGGTGTGCACCCCAAGGCTGGGCTCAGCAGGGGCGAGGTTGGCGCTCCCTCCAAGCCACCCCCTGGAGCCCCCGTGGCCAGCAGGGGAGGAGTTAAGCTTCAGTGGGCACCTTGGCGCGTTGTGCTGCCCAGAACATCCGGCTCTCCACCCCCACCACTTCTCTTGCTTCTTGCCTTTTTCCTCCTTAATTAATCATACGCTGCTGCCCAATTTAAATATGGAAATGCCCAGGCCGGGAGTCGCTGTTCCCCACGCACCCAGCGGCTCTCCAGGCCCCGGAGGTGGGAGCGCTGGGGCACCCTCCTCTCCGGTGTGTGTGAAATTGTGTGCACAAAGGCGGCTCCTTATCTGAGTGTGTGAACTAAATAAATAAATAAGGGCTTTTGTTGGGGCTCCGGCCCCTGCACAGGACTGTTTTGACTAAACCACCCGTGTTGTCTGTGCCTTTATGGGACTCCGGAGACGGGAGGCAGGGGGAGGCCCCGTGGGCCGGCCGGGCATCTGGGCCTCTCCCTCCCCTGGCACTGCCACACCCCTCCCCCCGCCCGGGCTGGGCTCCCAGGCAGCCTGGCACCATGCCAGGCTCGCCGCCGCGCTCGGGCAGCAGGGTGGGGCGAGCGGCGGCAGCGCCGAGGACGTGGCCGGGCGCCCCGGGCTCACACAGCGCCCCAGCCCGGAGGCCGGGGCCCACAAGGTGAGGGCACCCCGGCGGGTGCAGAGTGGGCGCAGGGTGGGCACTGGGCGGGCAGCAGGTGGTGGGGCGGGGCGGGCAGGCCTGCAGGGGGAGAGCGGCTGCACGGGGCGGGCACAAAGCAGGGCAGTGCCAGGCCTGGCTGCTACCTCCCGGCTGGCCTTTCTCCTTCCCTCCCTCCCCCCTCCCTCTGGACCAGCCGAGGGGAGGCCCGGGGAGCACGCAAGGGGCCCAGGCAGGAACGCAGACATGGAGCTGTGGCCGTGGGCGGAGGAAGGCCCAGCGAGGCGGGGCCCAGGGCTGTCAAGGAGAAAAACATCCCAAGGCCTGCAAATTGCTGCTCTCAGCTTTTTTTTTTTTTTTTTTTTAACTCCTCCTGCTTGGGAGGGAAAAAAAAGCAGTGCTTCCTCTAGAGGCGGATGTCAAAAGGATGCAGAATTTTAACCATCTCCTGCACCGAGGTTTTCCCCAGCAGGGTCTGGGCCCAGGCCTGGCACAGTGGCACCACGAGAGGGAACTGGCCAGAGCTCCTGAGGCCTATTTCTGGGACATGCTGGGCAGCCAAGCCTCCTTGGCAGCCCCGTCCAGAGGCTGGGCCTGGAGCAGGGGTGTGAGGACTGGAGGTTGGGGTGCCCAGGGCCCACACAGAGCAGCACGTGCTGGGCCACTAGGCACTGGAACATCGCCTCTCCTGTCACTGTCACCGTGCTTGGCGGGCTTGTCTTTTGGTGTTGAGTGTGGTGACTTGGTCTCTGGTTGGGGACCCCAGCTGTGCTTACGGGGCTCTGGTTCTTGCTGACGAGGAGCCCTCGGCCATGCTGGGGTCCTGTTCCTCTCTCGTGACGGAGTTCAGTGTTTAAAAAATAACACGGGAAGGTTTTTGGCATCTGGTGGAGGCTTCGCACACGGCACGCTCAGGGCAAGACTTAAGGAATGTGTCCGGGGGGAGGGGCGTCTGGCCAGTGGAGGAGGGGCAGGTGCCTCCTGGATGCGGAGCGGGGGCTGGGTGCCTCCGGGGTCAGGATGCAGGGCAGGCGGTGGCGCGGGTGCTGGGCGGGACTGTCCGGCCAGGCCTGGGGCCCAGGGCTCGTGAATATGTTTTAATTTTAGTGTCTCTTAAAATCAGAATCAAAAACGGCTATAAGCATAATGAACACAGAACGGTGAATTCAGCCTGGGTTGTATATGAATTCAGCCTGGGTTGTATAACTCTTCCCACCAGCTCAGCCAGAGGCATTTCTGACATTTCTGGTGGGAGCAGTGACAACAGCAGAAGTTTGTGGGCCACAAAGGCTGTGATGAGGCCTCAGCTGGGCCGGGCCATCGCAGACCTGGCTCCAGGGGTCCTCTGGGGGCCACCTGGGGGCCCTGTGAATGTGGCTTCTCCAAAGGCCAGCCAGGACAGGCGACACAAGGCTCTCGCTTCTGTGTGTCCCTGTGCACACATGTGCTTTCCAAAGGGCTCCTAGACACATGGGTGTGCAAGGCTCAACTTCCATGATGAGGCTGAGGTTGTGTATGGCCGTGAGGGCCTTGTATTCCTGGCCCTCGGGTGTGGGTTGTCACCGGGTGGGATACGTGGTGGCCTCTCCAGCCACCCTCTCCCTGGCAGAAAGCAGGCCCAGAGCTCGGGCACGGCCTCCCTTGCCCCGTCTGACACGGCCGCGTGCAACAGCACAAACATGCCATGAGCCACACACACGGCCGCCTCTGCAGTGTTCTAAAAGATTTTATTTCTTTTCGGAGAGAGGGCAGGGGAGGAAGAAAGAGAGGGAAACATTGATCCGTTGCCTCTCGTCTGTGCCCCAGCCAGGGACCGAGCCCGCAACCCAGGCACGTGCCCCGACCGGGAGTCGAACTGGCGACCTTTCGCTTTGGGCACGAGGCCCGATCCACCTGAGCCACACCAGGCAGGGCTGGCATCTGCAATTTGACATGTGCCAGCAGCCACAGTTTTTAAAAAGTGAAAATAGGTGACATTCACTGCCACAGTACCACTTATTTAATCTGACACACACACACACACACACACACACACATTTCAGTATGTAACTAATACGAAATTATTGATGAGATATTTTACATTTTTTTCCTGCTGCATCTTTGAAACCCGGAGTGCGTTTCAGACATGCTTCTCGGTGGCTCACACACTCCGCATTTCAAAGGCCCAGTGGCCTCGTGCGGCTCATGAAGAGGGACAGGTGTACATGGCAGTGCGGGCTCGGCGGTCCCCAGGGCCCTCCAGGTTGGGGAGACTGCCTTTCCTGCTGCTTTTTTGCTGGGTGCTTCTCTTCAGCCAGGAGGCCCCCTCCACGCCCCCGCAGCCCTCCTGGGAGCTGCACACATGGGTGTTGAGGCTGCGAGTTTCCAGGGCGAGGGGCGACTGTTGCACAGGCCTCTCCACCGTGCCCCAGACGCCAGGGGGACGGGCACAAAGGGCTGGCTTCAGGGCACAATAGCGGGGCGGTTAGTCACAGTGCTGGGCAGCGGGCAGGCAGACAGAGCTCCCTGTGTCTGTTCCTGGCCGGGCTGGGCCCTGCAGCCCGACTTCCCCTGCCGGCTTCCCATCCCTGCCCGGCTGTTCGTCTGGGCCCCTCCCCACCGGCCGATTAACCCCCTGCTGCCCACTACCTACCTGGCACCCCTGCCAGGCTCTGGTTTCCATCAGCCGTGCTGGCCAGAGGAAGGCTCCTTCTAGAAGCCGGGCTGGTGCTTGCAAGGTTTCTTTCACTCACTCCTCTGGGGAAACAGGCGTTTGCCCGGGTCGTCGCCAGGGCTGTTTTTCCAGCCCCAGGAAGGGCTTTCGGATGAGCCGAGTCTGCCGGCCGAGTCTGCCGGGCTCCCCGAGCAAAGGGCTCGCCGGCGCTTGAGAGCCCTCACCACTCGAGGGCTGTGCGTTTCTGGAAACAATGAGAAGCCCAAACTGTGAAAATTAAGGAGGGGCCCTGAAGCTGGTGCCCACACCGCCTGTTTTAAAGCGAACAGACTGATATAAATATTTTAATCCCGTGCCTAGATAGACGGAGAAGATAAAATAAATTAGTCATGTCTCAGCCCCGTCTGGGGACACTTTGAAAGCAGGGCTCCTGTCGGCGTTCGCTATCTAGCAGTTACGATTAGAATCTCCCCTTCTGGGTCGCAGTCCAGGGGCGGAATTAGCTGTTTGTTGCGTTCTGACAGTTAAATTATTAACACGTGGAGAAGGTAACGGCCCCCCAAAAGGCATAAAACACTGCTCACAGACACCTTAATTTAGGAATTATCTGTGCAGAGATTCGGCACTCCGGCTGTTCTGTGCTGCAGCCGAGCGGCGTGTGTTTCTGTTTTAGGAGACGGGGGGCCCGCAGTGCCCCTGAGTGAGGAGGGCGAGTGAGGAGGGGGTCTTTTTAAAAAGTGCCCACCCATTTATGGCTTAAAACTCTGAGGGCCAGGCGTTTTTCTCAGGGGGAATGAATGTCTCCAATTTATTTATCTTACCTGTTGATTACATTTTAGAATTATTTAGTTTATAAATTTATTCCTTGTCTAAAACTGAAGCCGTCTTGGGCATCCTAAAACGCTAAGGTCTGTTTGCTGCCTGGGCCCCGAGCCTCCCTGTTTCGAATCCTCGGCCACGAGCCCGGGGCCCGTCCCCCGCTCGGCTGTTGGCAGGCTGTGTGCAGCGAGCGTCCCACGGCCGTCTGCAGACGGGGGACATATGCTCAGTCCTCATCGTTTTGTTCTGATTTATTTTAAACCAGTGAAGATGATTTCAGCACAAAGGGTGGTGTGTGGTGCTCGCATTCTGAGAGCCCTTGCATTTTCAAGCTGGAGGACAAATTTTTTTTTACCCCCCCTAAAAAAAAAAAAAACAAATTTAGAAATTGCCTTTTACAGTAGAAAACTGCCGGCTGGCTCGCCTTTTCACTCACTTTTAAAGAAAGAGACTTCAGATCAAACGCATTTGATTTGTAGATTTGTTCCCATCTGTTGTTACCAAGGGGCTGTAAATGGCCCACCGTAGAAAATAAATAAATAAATAAGATAAGGAGAGGCCTGTTCCCACCCCGGCAGATGCCTTCCTCAGCGGGGCTTGTGGGGCTGGAGCCGAGAGGCTCCACAGGCCTGTGCACGAATCGCCGTCCTCGGCGTGCTGGTTTCCTCCCGGGAAGAGTGTGGCATTTGGCTCTAATGTCACCCTGCAGAAAAGACAGGCTCTGCCTGGCTGTGGTGACATCCCCCCTCCGCCGGGCTGCTTCCCAAGGCCCCCCGAACTTGGGAGCACCCCTCTCCAGGGACACCTGGCCCCTGTGCAAACAGCATTGTTTCAAAGCAAACCCAACAAAATCTTCCCTGGTTGCCATTTTACCCTGGATGCAGGCACCCGCTCCAGGGATGGAAAAAATGTTTTTGGAATGCCAGGAAATACGCTCGCTCCCTGGGGAAATGTCTCCCCGGCAGGAGGGTGCCAGGATCGGAGGGCCAGACGGTGTGCGGACGCCGGAGGCGCAAAGCCTCCGTGACCCAGGTCCCCAGATTCCACAGGAGAAGACCCGAGTCCGTCCCTGGCCCAACCTCGAGGGCTGTGGCGGGGGCCTGAGAGCAGCTGCCAGAACACGCCTGGTGAGGCCGCCCAGTTTCATTTTCTGTTTGAAAGTGCTTTTCTGAAGGGTGAAGTGCCAGACGCACGGGAACGGCCATCATCGTCTTTATAACTTTCCCTGCAGTGTGTGATTGTAACTGTTCATGTAAACGCATGCACAGAAATTCACTTTATTCTTATAATGAATTAGATCAATTTGGCATGCGAGGAAGACGGTTGCATCACTAATAGGACCGTTTTCTAATTATCAGAGCAATAGAAACTCGCTGTAGAAAATTTGGGAACTGCAGGAAAATGCATGGAAGGGGAAAATTGTCCCTCCTCCCCCCAGCGAAGCTGTGGCCACATGTGCGCGTGTGGCTGTTCCTCTCAGCCCTGCCGATTCTCGGAGGGTTGTCTCCTTTGGGATGACTCTGCTATGCCTGCAGCCGGGTCCCCCTGCCCCTCACTGGCGGGTGCTCCTCTGTGGCCCACAGGCCGCCTCCTTCAGGCAGGCAGGCAGGCGCTGGTGTGTGGGGGGAAGATCCTGGGCTGGGGGCACAGACAGACTGCCAGCACGGCCCCATGGCAGGCCCGGCCTGCAGGCCGATCGGGGTGTGGGGAGAGAGCGTGCACGGCAGGGCCTGAGCGTGGAGACGGAGAAGGGCCAGCCAGGCCTTCTCCACACAGGTCTGGCAGGGAGGTGCAGGGACAGCAGGGCCCTGCAGCCCAGTCAGTGAGGAGTGAGTCTGAGGTCAGAAGTCTCAGCAAAGAGGGCCTCTCGGACGAAATCAAAAGTGCCGCTTCTCAGCCGGGCAAAGTTTCATCCAACTGTTGAGATAATGTTTCCAAGGTGTTCCACCTTCTGGTCCTGACCTAAAGCCACCAAGCGGTCGAGGCTGGTGCCACATGACTTGGAAGCAAAGGTCGGCCCACACAACCGACCCCAAGTGCCACGTTGAAATCAGGTGGGCGTGTGCCTGTGCCTCAGTGGGTCCCGCGAATCTGTCAGACAGAGGTTCCCTAGCCCAGGCCTCTGGCAGAGAAGGGGCTGACTTCCAGGCTGCCTTCTGGAGCACACGTGGGCCAAGGGGGATTCTAGAATTTCCGAGCTCACGTCTGATAGGAGAAGGGGAACCTGCGGGGTCTGCCCAAACCCCCTTAGAATACACAGCGGCTTCAACCCCCTCCACGGCAGACGTCCCTGCAGACGGAGTTCGCAGGCAAGACCGCTGGTTGCTGCCATGTTCGTCGCAGCACAGAAATAGTTCCCAGAAAAGGAATCTGGAATAATAGGGAACCCTGTGGTAATTTTCATGTAACAAAATAATGGGATATTGTGCCGCTGTGCAAACGCTGTTGACAAAGCATTTGTAACGACGAGGGGATACGTTTCAGAAACAGGAAATGCACATGCAAATTACGTGATTGCCTGCCTGCGTGGACTGTCGCGAAGGAAATGGGAAGAGAGTGTTGTTTCTGGATCATGGCATGTAGGTGAATTTTCCTCTCTCATTGTGTATCACACTCACATTATTTATGCTTTACGCTGACTCCTTAAACGGTCTGTCTCTTAAATTTCCATCTTTACGTCTTACTCCTAAATTACTTACACTTTAGACTTAGCCGTGCCTTCTCTAAACACATGGCATTTTTACAAGCAGGGGGAAAAACCCTCTTTAAAGGCTGGTGAGTAGAAATGTAGATAAATGGCATATGTTGCTTCAGTGGGTGTGGGTAGACGGCACGTAGCAGAAATATTCGTTAGGCCAACAAATATGTATAGTGAGCAAATATTATTCATTCTTTTATAAAAGATTTGCATGACGGCAGGTTATTAATAAGCACTACATGGGTTCCCTACCCAAACATGCATGCCTGCACGATCCTGGCAGAAAAATCTCAAGATTGATTGTGAACCTAAGGAGAAGCATTCGTGGTCCCCTAAACAGTAGCCTCGAGAAAGGAAGGAAAGTCGTTCGCCGTAGGTGCTGGGTCAGACAACCACTCTCCCCGGGTCAGACCCTGTGCTGGAGTTGTGGCTGTGCTTTCTGCATTGCCTGCTTGGTGTTTAAGGGCAATTTAAAAGATTCTGCAAGTTTCTGTTGGAAAAGTATATAGATCTTGGCATTCATAATGCCAGATGATAAACTGTGGTCTTTGGGTGGAAATCTTATTTATTGGTATGCATCGTTTGCTGTCGAGAGAGAGAGAGACGGGGTGGGGAGAAAGAAAAAGAAAGAAAGAAAAAGAAAGAAAGAAAGAAAGAAAGCCAGTTTTTCTGTCCGCAGCACTTCTCAGGACTTCTGCACACAACTTACTATTCTGCTCCGTTAAGTCTCCTGCTGATTCACAGGGGTGCGTGGCAGTGTCAAGTAAAAGGCGGGAATTTTCTTTTTTCACCATAATGCTAGAGGGTTTGGGAATATGGAAAAATCTGTCTCTGTTTTCACGTAAAATAATTTAGCCTTCAAGCAAGTGGTGTTTGCTTTCCTGTAAAGGGAGTTCCCAGGGCGGCAGCGTCGGGAAGGGAACAGTGTTGCGAGCGGGAGGAGTCGGGAAGGACCGGCGCGTCCCCGTCGGCTTTCCGCGGCCGCGGCGGCAGGCGCCTGGAGTAGCCGGGCTCGCCGCCACGCGGCGCAGGTGAGCCGGCCGGGGCCCTCCGCTTCCCGGGCCCCCTGCGGCGCAGGGTCGGCTCGGCAGGCCCGGCCGCCCGGGAGGCCCGGCTGGGAGGTCCCGAGGCCTCCGGGGCGCGACCCTCTAATCCGCTTTAGTCACTATATTGTGCGCTTCGCTCGGCAAAGTAAACAGTGCAGCGAACAAAGCGGCGGCCGCTGGCCCGCGACTCCCTGACCCAGGGTCGTGCCCTTTGTTCGCCCTCAATGGGGCCGCCCGCCTGCGGCTAATTGGGGCGCGTGCCGCCCGCCACCTAGGACTTGGACCCAGGCGGGGCCTGGAACCTGGGCTCGGACGCGGACGCGGAGGCGGACGCGGAGGCGGAGGCGGAGGCGGACTCGGATGCGGACTCGGACGCGGAGGCGGACGCGGACCCGGACGCGGACCCGGACACGGACCGCAGCTCCACCCGGGACACGGACGCGGACACGGACACGGATGCGGACGCAGTGTCGGACTCGGACCGCCGCCGCGGACACGGACCCCACGCGTGGACCGTGGCTCACTGTGGCGCGTGTCGCCGCCGCGGACCTGGGCACGAACCTGGCCACAGACATGGCCACGGGTCGTGGCTCGGACCGCGGCTGTGCCCTGGACACGGACACGGACTCGAAGGGGACGTGGATTTGGCTTTGGACTCGGACACGGACGCCAGCGCAGACCCGAGCGCGGCCCGCGGCTGATCGCTGAGATGCCGCCGCTGCCGCGGCTGCCGCGGCGGACTCGGCAGGAGACCAAACTGGTGCTCGGCCGCCGCTCCGCCCCGGACTCGGTCTCGGACCTGGGCCACGGCTCGTACTGGGCCACGGACAGGATCCCGGTCACGGGCCCCAACCCCGGTCCGCGCGCTCAGCTCCGGATTCGGACGTGTCGGGGCTCGGAGCGCGGCCGATCGGGATGCGTGCCGCCGCCGCCGCCGCTGCCGCGCACCCAGGCGCGCACTCGGATCCCGAGCCTGGGCCGCGCTTGGACTTGGACTCCGAAACGCACCGTGGCTCCGACCCGGGTTCCACCCCGAACCGAGACCCAGATGCGGACGCACCCGAACCCGGACCGCCGCTCAGCTCGGGGCTCGGACTCGGATGCGGACCCCGGCTCGCACCGCGATCTCTGCCTGACGCGCCCCGGCGGCAGCCCCCAGACCGCGGCACTCTCGGGGCCCAACCAGCTGCCTGCAGATGGGACCCCGAACACGGGCTGGGACCCCGGCCTCCCGCCCGGGACCGCAGGCCCGCCCGAACACGAACACGGACTCGGACTCCGAGTCCGAAATGGCCCGCAGCTCGCACCCGACTCTTCCTCAGACTCGCACGGGGCCTCCTACCTCGTATCCCGGCTCTGCCCGAACGCGGCCTCGGATTCCAAGCCCGGACTGCGGCCTCGGTCTTCGACTCCGAGACAGACCGCAGCTCGGACCCCAGTTCCAACAGGGACTCGGGCTCAGACCCTGCCGTGATCGCAGACGCGTCCCGAGCCCGAGCCCTGGCGCAGCTCCGGGTTCGGACTGGGACGCTCCCCCGGCTCGCGCCGCGATCTCTGCCTGACGCGCCCCGGCCGCAGCACCGAGACCGCGGTTCTCTCGGGCACCGACCAGCCGCCTGCAGACGGGACCCCAGACACGGGCTGGGACCCGGGCCTCCTGCCACGGACCGCGGGTCCGCCCGAACACGCACTCGGACTGCGAGTCCGAAACGGCCCGCAGCTCGCACTCCGGCTCTCCCTCGGACTCGGACTCAATCCGGGCCTCTTACCCCGAACCATGGCTGCGCGCGGGACACGCATTCGGACACGGACTCGGACACGGACCTGGACCCCCAGCTCAGACCGTGGCTCAGACCGAGGCCCGGATGCGGACTCAGATCTCCACCCTGGACGCGGGCTCGCTCCGGACTGAGTCAATCTTGAGACCCGCCTGGTTCTGCTGCAGACCCGGCCCAGGTCCACGTGGACCGGGCCACGCACTCGGACTTCGGACCCCACTGCGTGCAGACCCCAGACCTGACACCCTCCAGCAGCCCCGTTTCCCGCCTCCGCCTCGGCCTCCGCTCGCCCGGCGGACCCGCTCCGGCCCTGCGCGGCGAGCCCGGCGCAGTCTGCAGCAGACGCGCGCAGGCCTCCCAGCTCCGCGGCTGCAGCAGCGCGTTGTGTCTCTGGCGCCAGCGGAGGTGCAGACAGGAGAGACTTTCTGTGCCCTGATTTTCTTTCTCTGCTTTTCCCTCCTGCTGGGAATCCTGCAAATGGGAAAGGAGAACAGAACCCAGAGCCCCCTGTGAGGGAAACCTGGAGCACTCCCCTCTTCTGTAGTGGGCCCTTCCTCAGGCTTCCCCTCACCCGGAGCAGGACCTCTCCGGAGCCCGGGGTGGCTCTGGGGGCCGCCGGAGGCGCAGGCGTGATGAGGGCCGTCCACACCGGTCAGGCCTTGATCAGTGCCCGTCCTCTGACCCTCGTTTCTTCCTCGAACCCTGGACAAGGTTGTAATTTTTACCCCAAGAAGCTTTGGAGACTTAGTATCTTGTAACTTATTTTATTTTAAAGGTTTTGGGGGTGTTTTTTTGTAAAGAAACAAAATACTTTCCCTTGTGATTATGTTCAAAAAGGAAAAGAAAAGAGCCTTGGCCTTGGGGGAAGGACAGATGACTTCTCGTCCCTGGCCACGCCTGGCAACACCTCGGGTCTGCGCTGCACCCTTTCGCAGTTTTGTTCACCTGGCTTTGCCAGGGAGACTTTTAATTTTTATTTATGTTTTGTATTTTTTTATTTGAGAGAGAGACGCATCAACTTGTTGTTCCACGTAATCCTTGCATGTGCCCTGACCAGGGATCAAACCTGCAACCTTGGCACATCAGGATGACGCTCTACCCGACTGAGCCACCCAGGCCAGAGCCCGCCACGGAGACTTTTCAAAATGTGGAGTTTGTTTCCGAGCTCTGTGGGGTGAAACATTCGGATGTGGAATTTGGCCTGGGGAAGACTTGGTGTTCTGGGGGGGTGGGGGCTGTGCCTCACTGTAGTGAGGACAGTGCTGGGGCCCTGCCAGTGCCGTGGGGGGGCGGGGAGCCAGATGCTCTGCAGACTTCTGCTGGGGAGGGAAGCCCTACAGTCTCGCTCTCACTCTCTACCCCAGAGCTGTTTCCCGAACGACCCAGCCCCATCTCCCTTCGTTCCCTCCTGCAGCAGCCACGGCGCCCACCGCCCCCCCCCTCTGTGGGGGATTCATAACCTAATCTGATGGCACATCTTTGTCCCTGCAGAATGCTGATGTCCAGGCCCGGCACCCTGGCCACCCCTCCAAGAGGGAAGCCCCACAGTGAGCCTCTGCCCGGGGGCCCGTCATCAGGCGTCCTTGCTGATAGCCAACAGGCATTTTTGCTGGCCCTTCTGCTCACCTGCCTGCCCTTTCCTATTGAGACCACAGACAGGAGACTGCCAGGTTCCCAGAGGGCCACAAGCAGGGGCAAGCTCTGGTGGGGCTGCTTGGCCAGGGCACACCCAGTCGCAGGGTGCCAGCACCCGGCATTAAGGGCGGCGTGCAGAGTGCGCTGTGACCCCTCAGCGCAGTCGAGGCGAGGCGAGGCGGCTTTGTGAGGAGGATTCTGGCAGGCCCAGCGGGGAGCCGGGGCCTGTGATTTCACACCGGAGGTCCATTCTTTCTAGCCCAACGTGTGGGAGTGACCAGGATGCACCTGGCAGGGGGGTGCAGGCCTCCGATGACTGAAGCCGGCTGTAGGGGAGGGGTGGGGGAGGGGGTCACACAAGCCGGCCAGCTTTAGGCCCTTCTGGGACCCAGATTTCAATGAGGCTCTGTTTTCCTGGGAACTGTTCTTACCTATAAAATAAGCCTATGTGTGTAGGAGTGCGAGGAGGGGGGATGGTGATGTTTTTCTTTAAAAAAAAAAAAAGCAAAATTAAAAAAAAAATAACCAAGCGGCGTGTGTGGACTCAGTGGTTGGAGGCCCCAGGTCTGCACAGTGTCAGCCGAGCCCCTGTGGGCCTCCGCTGCCCTGGTCTTTCAGGCGGCCTGACCGTCCTTGCTCTGCCCTCCTCTCGGGCTGTGAGGGTCGCCTGAGGAGGGCGGGCAGCACTAGCTGTGGACCCCCGAGGTGCTAGCCTCACTGCCTAGGAGGAACTCTCCGCGGCGAGGTGGGTTCATGACAAAAATGTGAGCCACTCGCCTGGTACCTGGTACTTACCGAACATGTGGGCTGTTTCTGCTGACTCGAACTGTGTCGAAACGTCTGCAGTGGCCCCAGGAGGGCGTGGGCCAAGCCCAGTGAGGAACTGGGTGAGATAAAGAACATCCCAGTCCTGTCCAGCCTTGGAGCTGGACAACAAGATGACCCCCAACGTGGGGGGCTGGATTTGATGGTCTGGAGAACTCTCTCCTCCTGGCACGCACGTGGCCGGAGCGCCCAGGCCCACGGCCCGGTCTGCCTGCTGCGGGCCCCGCCTGCTGGGGCCAGGGTCTGCAGGGCTCGAGCCAGGGTCTGTTTGCTCTCCCTCCGAGGGGTCCAGAGATGCTAGGCGGACAGTCCTCGGCCCACCTCCCCAAACCCAGCCTCACTCCACAACACCGGCCTCGCCGCTTTTGTGCTGGTGGCAGTGGCTGAGGTCGGCTTGGCCAGCCACTCTGCAAACGCTGTCCTGTCTTGCAGCGGGAGGTCTGCACTCAGGTTAGCCCTTGTTCTCTGCGGCGGGCAATGTTTTCACTGGCTTTGGGTGTTTGCACGTCGCTGTGAAAAAGGAGTGACCTGCCCTGGCTGTTGTGTCTCGGTTGTTTGGAATGATGTCCCGTAGACCAAAGGGTCTCGGGTTCAGTCCCCGGTCAGGGCACATACCAAGGCTGTGGGTTCGATCCCTGGTTGGGGCACATACAAGAAGGCAAGCAATCGATGTTTCCCTCACATTGATTTTTCTCTCTCTCCCTGCTCTCTCTTTCTCTCTCTCTGAGAACAATGAAAAAATGTCCTCAGCTTAGGATAAAAAAGAGAGAGAGAGGGTGACCCAAAGAGGGCACAGGTAGGGCCTCCCTTTTAATTGGGTTGGGGCTCCCACAGGATGTCAAGTCAGCCTCACCCCCGAAGGGCTGCAAAACTTTTGTTTCTACGCTCGCACGCATGCACGGGCATGCCTGTACACACACACACATGCGTGTTCGAGGGCACGCACGTGTGCACACATATATTCCAGGATGTTTTCCTCGTGCTGCTAACATTTAATGTTCTAATATTAAAGTCTGAGGCACCAACAGGCTGTCTTAAAAGGCTCATTCAGCCCGTCTGCCTCGGAGCTGTTTTATTTATGTCTTCTCGTCACCCACGTCAAAGAACTCTGTGTTTCTGGCAGACTGTGTTCGGGCGGTTGAGTGTTTTGGTTTTTGGCTACAGCTGGTTAATTTTTCCGAATCTGTAGATCCAGGTGTGCATTGAGAAGCTTTTTCCCAGCACGAGAAGTTTCCCTGTGAGGCTTGGAGTCCTAGAAATTTCCGGCGTGCTCCGTGTGAGAGACTGCCAGGTTCAGGGGAGTGGGAGAGCGGGGGAGAGGGGCGGCGGAGCCTGCGTCCAGGCCGCCTCTGAGACCAGGACGCCGGGAGGGCCCGCTCTGGAAGCAGGGTCTGGAGAACACGGAGTCGAAAAGTTTTCCAGTGTTGCAGTTTTAGCAAAGCACAACCCTTGCTGATAGTTAAAAATCCCCGTTTGCGAACATCCCCGCAAAGCCGGAGCAGGGGTGAGAATGCCTGCCCACCTCTCTTCTTTCGAAACACGTCTTTAAAATACGTGTTCTTTGTGTAAAAATTATGCAGACTTTTATTTTCAAAGTTAATGCCACCCCTCGTTGGATTGTTCACACGACCACCATTTTTTGGTTGAAACAAAACAACACAGAACTTCAAGTGCTTGTAAAATCCAGAATCCCAGCAAAAGTTGCTTTGCAAATAGCAAGAAACAAAACAGAACGAACGGATTGCTTTCTTTCTTTCCGTAGCATTTTTCTTTGTAGGCATTGGATATTATCTCGTCTTGCAGTCATAAATTCAGTGAAGACATTTCTTTACTTTTTCTGGAAAGGGCATGTATGAAAAATCTGACCTGAACTTTGCCTTCTGCTAACAGAGCCCGAAATCGGAGGGATTCAGAGTCAGGAAAACGAAACTGTCGTTACGTGGAAAGCAAATTACTTACCTGTGTTGTGTGGAATCGCATTAGATTAAAAAAATAAAATGAGAGTATTTTAATAAAGAAGACCAGTGCGGTCAAATTTCAAACAACTTGTGACTGACGCCCCCCCCCCCCCCATTCTGCCTGCGTCTGTTCTGCAGGCAGCCTGGGCTTTGTTGAGACCATTTTAAAGAAGCGATTTGTGAAGCCTTGATTTTTTTTTTAAGTTCTTGCTGTCTCTTGCAATTTGACAATGAACTATTTGAGTTCTAAAGCAGGGTTTATTTTCTTTCCTCCACACCCCCCCCCACCTTGTTCTAGAGGGCTTATAATTTACCCCGTTCCCTGAAGGGCTGTACGGCTTAGAAATGCTACTAAAATTCTCATTTTGTGTGTGGGGAAGAAAAAATTTCAACAGACTTTCACAAGCATCTCAGCATTATTTAAAAATTTCTAAAATAAACATTTGACAGTTTTTAAAGTTTAAAATTGCTTTAAATTTTTAATAGCTAAATTCTCCTTGGATGTGATTTAAAAAGCAGATGTGATCATTAAAATAATGACTATTCCAGGCCCCTATAAAGGATTAATACGATCTAAAAATACTTCAAATACGCCGAGGCTTTGCGGCTGTGGAGGGAAGACATTCCTGGGACGTTTGGGGAGAGAAATTCTTCTCAAGTGTTCTGCTGTCCTTTCGCTTCGGTGCAGACCGGCGCCTTCTCCCAGAAGCTGTCACACTCCGCACCCTAATGTATCTTTAATTGCTCATAAAAGTTTACTGTAAGCGGTACAATAAATTCTTCAGAAAAATGTTCATTTTCCCAATTTATGTGACTCCATTTTAGAAACTGCAGAATTGAGAGACTGAAATAAATTCAGCGCCCACTTCCCTTTGAAAGGTAATTGAGTTTTAAAAAATCGACCTGACACTGTGCTTTCTCTCTCGCCTCACGCAAAGTCAGAGACCCAGCTCTGGCGTGTGAGACGCAGTGCGTGTGTGCCTGGGGTATCGGCCCTTCATCCCTAATTCATATTTTCTGGTTTGTGTTGTTACTACTTCAGAATGCAGATATCCACGGCGATTCCTTGTCGGCGAGGGGAGTTTCTCACACTGACATGTATGCACCCTGGACGGTGCGTTCACACACTCATGTATGTATATGAAGAATGAACATTTATTGAGACTCCTAGTTTTATGTTATTTTTTATTTGAAAAATAATAATTAACTTCTCAGGAATGCTTCGAGGGTTGCTAGACTTTTTCATATACCTACCCAGCTGACCCCCCCTGGAAAGTCAACGCGTGAACTCCCCAGGTGTGTGGAGCACGGTGGGGCAGCTGCCATCAGAAGACTTCTAAACAGATGGGGGGTGCTGCATGGGTGTGGGGTGGCCACGGTCCGTCAGGAGCCCAGAGAAGGTGCCGCTGATCGCTGTCAGCTGCAGGCGCCCGGAGTCTGTTCTTTATATTTTTTAAAAAGGAAAGGAGACGCAGAAGTGGTCTGCCAGTGTGCTCGGTTTTATTGGGGGGTGGGGGGTGGGGGCTGCTGGTGCCGGGTCCTGCCTGGTGCTTTATCCCTCAGACACGCTCGTCCCACGGCCAGAGTTTCCTTTCTGTTGCTGGTTGTCACGCCACCACTGACATAAAACTGAGTGAACGATAAAGCACAACATTTTGGAAATTGCTTCATTATGCTCGGAGGGGAAGGGGCCTCTCCCTGGGCGTGCGCGCACGGCTCCCCACTCGTCCCGGGACCCTGTACACGGCCTCGCTCTGGGCGCTGTTTTACTTCTCAGCTAGCGGGCTTCCCTTGCCACTTCCTCAGCTGTCTCCACGAGGGGGGAAAATGCTTACCCAAGGTGGACCGGCGCCGACGGGCTTGTGCGTAAATAATGGAGAGTAAGAATGAAGCCTTCCTAAAGTAGGACGAGTTATTACAGAACCGGCCTATCAGAAGGGAACCTGGGGCCTGCGAAGCTCTCCGAGACAAAGGCAAAAGAGGGGCATTCCTGAGCCTGGTTTGCCTATACACAGAGGACTGCAGGCTCCCCAGCCGCCGGCTGCTCAGAAAAACACACGGGGTCACCGCAGAAGTGGCCGCTGCAGACTCCCAGGCTCGAGTTTCCTGGCCCAGCTTTCAACTCAGCGTTATTCTGGGGGGGTTGCAGGTTACGGGGTCCCAACCCAAGTGGAAAATGCAAGTTTCACTCACAGTCATCCTCCTGCTCGAATTAGATTAAATGCATCTGTTTCCCAAACCCACGGACGCCGCAGACAGAACATTGGAAACGGCTGAAGGGCCCCACGTCGGGAACAGGGAAGCGCCCCAGCCCTCTGAGGCGGGCCGGTCGGGCCGGAGGCAGAGCAGGAAGTCGCCGGCTGCATTCCCTCCCATTAGGCAGATCTTGGGAGAAATCAGGAAAAAAATAACTGTATGAGGCTGATACTATAAACATCCTGGTACGGCGAGAGCCTTCGTGTGACTGATTTTTCAACTCTCTGACCCCGGGCTCCACGCGGCCCCCAGGCAGATCCCTCCTCCGGGAAACGCGGCCGTCAGACCGCTCGGCAACAAGGCAAATACTCTGGTTCTCCTTTTTGATCGTCTGCACGCACTATTTTATATCATTTACTTTGAATAATAGAACACGCTAGCGAGTCAGGAAAAGACTTTTAAAAAACCAATCTGAATAACACCCAATGGCATTCCCTGAATGCTGTTATTTTCCTTGAACAAAGCAGAATTTGATTTTTGAATTTGCAACCAAATTATATCTAAATCCCTGCCAAGGAAGAGGCGATTTTTACAAAGAGTGTGTTCTCAAATATTGCTCTGACTCACCCAATTTCTTGTTTTACCAAATAAAAATTGGGGAGGAAAAAGGCATTAAATTAACTTATGCCTGTGTAAGAGCAAAAAAAAAAAAAAAAGCCCAGCTAATAGGAAGGCTAGGAGGCAGTGTGATTATACCATGATTTCAGGTGGAAATTGCAACGCTGATATCGTGGTATCTAGTCTTTGCCTTCAGTAATGATACAGTTGTCAGATTTGTGTGGGTACCAGTGGAACAAAAGTTGTAAGTGGCATAATGGAAGATAATCTCCTCTTTTTCTGTGGCTTTTTAAATTCAATGTTTTAATCCACCCGTTTAATCACAAAACATATATCATATTGGTTGTAATATTTCTCGTGTTTAGGGGAGTGATTATAAATAGATTACAGTGTGGTTGTCGGATGCAGTGTGTGTGGATGCTTGCACACGTGTCTGGAAGGTAAGCAGCGCTTCCAGGCTCTGCCTTTGGAAGCAGTTTTACGTGAAAATAGTAACCATATATTTATTTGCAAAATACCCATTTGGTCCTAACCCCGCTTGCTCATTATTTTGGAAAAGCAAGATTTGGAACTGAGAGGGCCGGTACCTACGATGTTTACCTCTCTGCACTCAGCCCAGCCTTTCAAGCACTTTGTTGCTTCGCAGACCCCGAGGTTGCTAAACCACAAAATGCCTTTAATCTGTCCTTTAAAGTAGTCGAACCATACAGTATAAAGACAGGGGAGAGGGGGGATTTCTAATGGCAGTTAGTGGTTGGGCTCTTCCTTGGTGTGGCCAGAGCGGGAGGGGTGACCGAGGGACATGTGGCTTTGGGATTGCCCCAACATACTTGTCTCATGGGGACATGTTTTCTTGCTCCATGCGTCCTCACTGAGCGGGGGACTGCGATCCTGCAGAAAATTCTACAGGACTGGGCCAGACAAGAGGTTGTTTGTCCCGGCCGTGCTGCGAAGACCTGAGCACGGCGTGCCGACTCTCAGGCTGCCGAGAGCCGTCCCCTTCTGAGGAAGGGGCATGGAATGCCTGGGCTCCAGACCCCTGGCCCCTGAAGCCGAGAGGACCACCCTGGACCTTCGTCAAGAGGAGGGAAGCCCAGCCCACTGTGAAATCACCCGTCTCTGCTGGCTGTTAGCAGCCGTGGAAAGTGAAAGTTGATCAGGATTTCGATGAAAAGATTAACCAGAAAACATTTCTACTCCATTTTCTAAAGCTGAATTTTCTCTTAGGGAGGGAAAAAAAAAAAGCCATCCCTAGAAAGAAGCTACAGTGAGACTCTATCTAACACCCAGGAAAGCAATTTTAGAAGATTTCTTAATATAGCCTGCTTTCCTCCCCTCTGCCCTCCCCCCAACACGGGTGTGCCACGGAGTAGGGGCAGCGACGTGTGGGGGCAGGTGGGTGTCCAGCACAATTCAAGGCCAAGGTCATGGGGGTCTGGGGAGCCTCAAAAGCAGTCAGTGGGCAGCAGAGGCCCAGGCAGAGCTGCCCCAGCTGCCCCAGCCCAGCCTGGCCCCCTGCCGCCTCTCCCCCCTCCCCGGGCGGTCCAATCCGATGTGGACTGGAGTTTCCTGGGAAGCAGGGCACACGAGGAACTTTTGAATTTACCAATAGCATAAAAAGTATATATATTTTTATGACAACGGGCAAGTTTCAATTGGTTCACAGAAGTGGCGAGATGTGACGTCAAGGGACACTGGTTAGAATGCCAAGGCCGGCTGGGGGTGTGGGGGGAGACAGGCACAGACAGACATTGGGATAGGGCCCAGGAGGCCTTGTTTCTCTCCAGCACCCATCGCGGGCGTCCGAGGACAGCCAGGCCCATCTGGCTCTCAGCTGGGGCATGCCCTGGCAGGGGGACAGGGTCCAGGCATAGTGACCCGGTGTGGATGTCTCCTAGCACCAGAAGCCTAGCCCGGCCCCTCTGCGGGGAAACCACTCAGGCGTCCCTGCAGAGCAGGCAGGGAAATCTCCTGCGGCTTCCCCGGCGTTCTAACCGCTATCCTGACCCTGGAGCCTGGCCAGTCGCGACCCCCAGAAGGCGCGCGGGAAGGAGCCGCGCGACCCCGGGCAGCGGTGTAGTCGGCTGGCTCCGAAAGAGCAAAGCTGCGGCCTGTAACTTCTCCCCGCAGCTCCTGCGCCCTGGGCCTGGGGAGCAGGAAGCCGTTTCTGCGGGGAAGGAAGAGATCGAGCTGGGAGCTGGGCAGTGGCTCCGGACACGGTGCCCCCGCCCATCCCACACCTCCTCAGGCACCGTGAGGACCCCCCCTCGGCAAGGCACCTTGCGTACCCCCTCCATCTCTGGGTACAGGACGCTGCTCTGCTCCACTTCACCAGATTCCGTGCACCCCGTCCCCTACCACACTGGGCGTCTCGCCCCTCGATCCGCCCGGCCCGCGGTGTCCGGGAAGCCGCCACAGGGTCGCCGTGGCATGCGCCCTGCCCCGGGGGAAACCCGCTGCCACCGACGACCCCGAGCTCTGTGCCGGAGCCTCGTCTAGAGCTCCATGGCGCACACTAGCCCCAGCAGGGACGAGCCTGGAGACTTCGGCTGCTGTCCGCGGCGCTCACGGGGCTGCGGTCAGGCCAGGGGCAGTCTGTCGGCCCGGGGTCCCCAAGCTCGGCTCGGGAGTGCGCGCGCGCGCGCCCCACTGCCCGCAATCATGGCAGCCGGGGCCTCGGAGCTTAGCCGCCGAGCGCGCTCCAGCAGCCGCCTGGGTGCCAGGGCAGCGGGGGCGGGCCGGGCTGAGACTCGCGCTTGTCGCCCGCTTTGGGTGCGCGGGTTACGGGGCGCGAAACAAAATGTGGCTGGGTCCCCGCAACGCGGTACCCCCTGCCTCGCGCGTGCAGGCGGGCGGGGTCGCGGGCCGGGGGCGCGCGGGCGGGGAGAGCCCAGGGCAGCGTGCTCGCGGGGGCGCGCACGCGGGGCTGCGGGGCGAGGCGCGGGGCCCGGGTGGCGAATCCGCTGCTCGCGCCTCCCGCCCCGCCTGCGCGCGCGGGCCTCGGGAGGAGGGTGCGCGGCGGAGGGGGGAGTCGGGGAGGGGCCGCGCCCTGTCCTCGCTTGCAGTGGGCATGGCCGGGGCCCCGGGAGGCCTCGTTGGTATTCCAGGCACAGCCGAAGCTCTGACCTCCCCGCGAAACAGGGGCGCCCTGGCTCGCGGGCACGGCCGTCGCCCTTAGGCGGTCTCCCGGGGTTGCGGGGCCGTAGGAGCCTTGCTTCCCCCACCCACCGTCCCCTCCTCTCCGGGGCCCCCCGTACCCCCTCCCCCGCCCCGATCCGGCGGCGAAGGGGTGGGCAGGGAAACGCGCTCTCTGGGACAGGTGCCAACTCCGAGACAAAAGACATAAAATAGGCGGCAACGGGGGAAGCGCGGCTGGCGCGCTCGGGCGGGGACGGAGGCGCCGCGGGGGCCGCATCCTCGGTGCCGACCGGGGAAAGTTTGGGAAGTCGCCGCGGCGGCTTCGCAGCGGCGGGGGACGCGCGGGCCGGGCCGCCCTCCGCGCCGCGCTCGCTCTCTCCGCGCCGCTGCTGAATAATTCATGGCGCGGCCGCCGGCCATTAGCATGCACCGGGCGCGAGGCGCGTCTGTGCCAAGCCGCCACCGCCGCATTCGGCGCCCGGGACGCGCCAGAGGATCGGCCGCGCGGAGGCCGGGCCCGCGCTGTCCCCGCGCCCGCCCGCCCGCCAGCCCTGCGGCGCCCATTGTGCCTCGGGCCCGCGCCGCCAGGTCGCCCCCATCCCGCCCGAAAGCTGCAGCGCGCCCGATGGCCAGGCGCTGCAAGTTCGGGCCCACGGCGTCCGCCCGCCCGGGGATGCACGTGAACTTGGAGAAAGTCGCGGGGCGTGTTGACCCGGACCTCCGCGGCAGGGCGTGGGCGCCGCCGGCCCGGCGCGCTTTCGTTTTCGTCCAGGACAAAGGTCCCTCGCGGCGCTAGTCGCCGACGCGGAGACCGGGTCCGGCGGGCCACTCTTCCGCGAGGTCTGGCCGTTCAATATAGGGGAGACGGAGCCGGGAGAAGAGGAGCAGTGCAGTCCGCCGCGCGGTGCGGGACTGGGGGAGCGGGGCCTGGCTGTGCGCTTCGCCCGCGCGGCGAGGGAGCCGATCTGCCCTGCGAAGAGTTTCGGGAGACGGCACCGCTTGGCTTTCTGCCGTTTGGGCGCCTGAGGAAGGGAAGCGTTTGGAGCCCAGGACTCAGACCGAGGGCCGAGGGCCTGTGCAAGGGCTGTGGGCACCATAGCGCAGCGCGGGCTGCGTCCGGGCGCGTTCTCCCGCAAGGGCACGGCTGCCGACCCGCGCGCCACGGGTCACCGTCGGGTTCAAGGCGACTCCTGAGAACGGTAAGTGCATTTCTCACTTTCGCTACTTAGTGGGTATTTAAATATTAATGAAGAGATTTCTAAGAAGAGCCCTTGTGTGGGACAGGCCTTCCGCAGACGAGGGGCACGCGAAGGAGGCTTGTTCTCGAACCCGGAGCCTCAGCAGCTTTCCAGAGACCACGCCGTCATTAAAATCCTGGAACTTGGAATTTGTGAAATGAGGCTTCCGAGCTCAGGTGTGCCGGCCATTGGCCAGAGAGAATTTTGCCGAACACATAAAGTAGCGTGAGCAGGCATCTTAAACAGAATGGAAGGAAAAGAGGAAGCTCCATGTAAAGGTTACATGTGTCTGGAAGGGTTATTTGGAAGCTGCAGCCCCCTCTTGAAAAAAAATTCATTTACTTTCTAAATGAGCTCTGCCTCTTAATTTTTCTGCTGGTCCCACATTTGTGGGGAGCTGGTGGAGGGGCTCCCTGGCCGAGCGCCGGCAGCAGCCGGGCCGGCGGTGTGAAAGGCCCTGTGTGCAAGCTGTTGTTTATGGTGGCATAAAACGAAACCAACTCATAACTTTGCGTAATAAACCCCTCTTTATAGGTGGCTCACACACAGGCCTGGCCCCGGCTCTGGCCAGTTTGTGGGGCGCGAGAAGGGGGTGAAGGAATGCAAGTTTGCCATCGGTCCAGGGGTTTCAGGTAACGCTGACGTGAATTTCTTCGAAGTTGGGTTTCCGAAGCCCGGGCTGGCTCCACAGGACGGCATGGCCTCACTCGGCCATCGGTTCTAGCTGTTTGGGATTTGAAAATGCGTGTCCGTGCTTGCGTGTGTGTTCCCCTGTTAAAATGAAACCCACCCCTGTGGGGGGTGAAGCCCACTTTTCAACACGGCCATGTCGCAGGACAATTTCCCTGCCGCTGCACCCCAGCTCGTGGTGTGGTTCGGACCAGCGTGCAGGGCGCTCCGACCACAGTGCGCTGGGGAGGGACGGCCTGTTTCCACAACACTCGGAGTTGTGAGCTGGCACTGCAGGCCGCGTTTCCGGGAACGTGGACAGAGGCCTGAGCAGCCCGGGCCTGCCTCGCGCCGCCCTCTTCCGGGCTGCCTGGCTCCCCGGATCCCAAGAAGAACCCTGAGCACAGAGAGCATTTCAGGAAGGTCTGGCCCTCCCTGGCCCGGAGGCTGTAAGTTTGCCTCCGTCCTGCAGGTTCACCTGGCCCGGCTGTTTTGCTAGGCCATTACCCCCCTCCCATAGCCCCCTCCCCCCTCCTTGAATTTTTATTTCTGACTGTATTTGAGGCAGTTGGCAGACATGAAACCTGGGGTGAGACGATTGGGGGTGCTCTCAGAATCGGGGTGCAGCTGCCGAAGGCGTGCACTCCAGCTGGGAGCTGTGCACGGTGTGGTGTTGGCGGTGACGAGGTGGGTAATTATGCGAAGCTCCGGTGCTCTCGGGGGCTCGCCTGCAAAATGTAGGAGACCTTCTCTCTGGGTGCAGAGATGACCTGTGACGCACTGCCTGCCGGGTGGGAACGGCGCAGCCTTCTGCCGGGGCTGTTGGGCACCCCCGGGATTGAAACAGATTGCGAAACAAGGGGCGCCCGTCACTCCTCCACGGGCCCACAGGCCCACGGGCACGGGGACAGGCCCGAGTGCCCAAGGAGACGCCCATCGGGCCGAGTTGTAGGGGCTGCTATGCGCCCCAGCCCCCGAGACCCGTCTGCAGCCCTGAAGTGTGCCCCTGGCCTGCGGAATGTGGCGCAGTTGAATCTCCAGGAAACAGAGGGGCTGCCTCATGGGCCCAGGCCCTGCCTTTGTCCTTGTTCTCCAGGGCCAGCCCCGTTCCAGGGGCGACTGCAGTCCCACCAGGGCCCTCTCGTGTGTTGGGACACCCCCTCCAGGCCAAATTTCGTTTCTGATGACACGGCGCACGAGAGACGGGGTTCTGAAAACGAAACTGGTGCCTGTCTTGTCTTCTTCTTTCATCACATCTGGGTGCCGATCGGGGGGGCCAGGCTCTCGTGGGCTGGGGTGGGCTGGTGGGGAGATGGCCCTGGTATTCTCGTTTTTGCCTTAAACTAGGGCGGCCCCTTCTTGCACTGGGGCCCCGCCATGTCCAGCCCCTGGCCACCTGTGGCCCCAGATCCCGGGTGCTGGGGAGGGGATTGGCTGCTCACACGGGCAGCCTCCGCTGTGTCCCGGTCTCGAGCACACCACGTGAACAGGAGCAGACCGCATTTGCTTAGCTCGGGCGGAACGGGGGGGGCTTTGCAGCAGGGTTCCTTTCTGTTTGTGAGGTTCACGCCTGCCCACGGCTGACTCTGGGAACCCACTGTATTTGCTCCCATTCTGGAAGGGCGCTGGGGCCTGTTCCCTCCTGGCCTGGACCAGGTGGGACTTGAAGGCAGCCCCCGGGGCCAAGGGAGGGGCCCCCACCAGTGTCCAGGAAAGCATCTCGTAAGGCACCATTATGCGCCCCCCCCCCAAGGGAGCACCCCTGGAAGGTAGGGAAGTCCTTCAAGACCAGGCAGAAAAACATCTGGAAACCTCCATGCTTGTCCGTGGTTGGGCTTGCCCGGTGGGCTTGCGTGTTTGGGGGAAAGTGGGAATTCTCCCACAGAGATCCCGTGTAGTGGGGAGTCCTGGCTCATGTCCGGGCTGCTGCAGCCCGGCCCCCGGCTCAGCACAGGAGCCTGGACAAGTGGCATCCCCCTCCCTGGGTGTGTGCCCCGAGCTGGAGAGCAGGAACAATAACCCCAACCTCAGAGGGTCATTTGGGGGGTGCGGTGAGATTGTTCCCACGAAGCACAGGCCCGGGCACGTGCCGGGGGTGCCGTAAATGGCCGCTGCCGTCATAATCGTTACTGTTGTCAGCGGTAATCACGGTTTTTATTGCCAGCAATCATTATATTTTTGAGTCTGTAAGAAGCAGAGGCCGGTCTGGGCGTCACTAGAAAAGGCATGTAGTAGAAATGCACCCCCCTGCCATGCAGACGGCAGTGACGGGGAACCTCGGTGATATTTTCCAGAGAGACCACGGAGATTGCAGACCCCCACCTTTCCTGGTCAGGGGCTGGGCCTGGAGGACTGGGCACAGGAGCTGGGGCCGAGTCCCCTGGGGGGCCCCAGGATATGCTCACGGAAGAGGTGCCTCTTCTTTGAGGAGCCCCCCCCACCCGACCCCGGTGCTCGCTGGCCGGGCGGGTGGCGATTCGCTGGGAGGGCTCACCTCCAGGGTGAGCTTGCTGCTCCTCAGCCCGATCCACACAATGCTCGCCAAAACGCCCGTTCGGAGGGCGTTTTCTCTCCCGGCCGACCGCCCGGGCAGGCCCAGCGAGACGGCCTCCCTCGGAGCGTCCTGTGGGACGAGAGAGGGCTCTGAAAGGCTCCGGCCGTGCCTTCCGACGTTCTGGGGCCCAGAGGAAGAAAAAGCAACAGTTGTCTCAGAGCAAAGACAATGGACCTTTCATATGAAATATTTATTTTCGGGCCGACCCGTCGGCCGGGACAGCGGAGCTCGTGTCTGCCCATCACAGGCCTCGGAGCTCAGTCCGGGGCGGAGATTTATAGAACGAGAAGAAAGACGGTCCCCCGGCCTGCGGCCCTTGGGAACTTTCCGCGGGAACGCCTGACTTTCTTTGTTGAGTGGAGTTTAAACTTTCGCAAGTTTATTTTGTTTTCTCCTGTGGTTTCTTTTCTTCGGAAAGGCTGCGGGGACATGTTCCCAAGCAGCAGAAAGGTAGCCAGGGTCCCCCAGTCAGGGACTGTATGGGGCTTCCTCCCTCTGGCCAGGGCCTGCCTGCCTTTGTCTGCTGGGGGGGGGGGATGCGGGGGGGTGGTGCGGTGTGAGGGTCCGTGGAATGGAAGTGGAAAAACAGGGACTGGAGGAGAAAGGTCTGTCCCCCAGGGCTGGAGAGGAGCCATAGACAGCGATACTGGACAGTATTTGTGATTCTCCGGCATTCCTTACCCCTCCCCCAATCCCGTTCTCTGACGGACTTGGGGTGGCCTGCAGATTCACGGGAGTCTGGCAGGACCTGGCCAAGGCACACGCAGGCCCGCCAACACGCTTCCCGGCTGGAGACGCGGTGTTTGTAGCCCCAGACAGACCGGGCCCAGAGTCCGCGCTGGGCGGCAGCCGTCTGCGTTGGTAGAATGAACAGAATTTTCCTCTGAGGCCGGCCCCCCCACCTCCCCCTCCCCTTCCCAGCTCAGCTGCTGGGGACGGTGCCGAAGCCACTCCACCAGATTCCTGCTAACCCCGCGGCCCCTGTGCCGCCAGGAGCACGCCCTGGGAAGGGCAGCCAGGGTCCCAGGCTCATCTGAGTGGGGAAGGGACTCAGGCAGCAGTCGACGCACAGGGCGGAAGAACCCCAAAACACGAGCTTTTATTCACCTTTATTTGTTTATTTTTGGGCGGGGGAGGGAAGGTCACAAGTAAAATTCTGTACAGTCATCTCGTGAAATGTTAGATGGAAACTTGTGGTTGGAGTCAGGATCCAGGAGCCGTGCCTCTCGGGGCAGCCCAGACACGGCGTGGGTGGCTGGCCGGAGCAGCAGGTGGCAGGCCCGCCATTTAATCGGCGGCTGTGGGGCTCTCTGAGTTGTGACGTGAGCCCACTGCCCGTGGCTCTACCCGGCGGCTGAGACTGGGAGTCGTGGTCAGAACGTGTGTGCCTGGGATGGACCGAGTAAAAAGGCCGATTCTTTTTCTTTTTTTTTTTTAAGGAGTAATAGATTTTTTTCCTTACGGTTAACAGAGGAAGGTCGTGCTTGCTGCCGTGGGCCGCGGGGCCCCCCCCCCCCCCGTCACTCTGGAATTTCAGATGGCGGGAAGAGCATTGAGGGGAAATGTTTGCCTGACGATCGGGGGCTCTGAAGTCTAGATTCGCCTTTCGTATGTTTAAGGGTGATGTTTACATTCAAGTCAGCCTTGCGTGATTACATTTTAAATCAGAACGAAACGAGGGTGCCCGCCCCTCCGTTGGCACATGCTGTAACGGCGAGAGATGCCGCCGTGAGCCGCCTGTGGGCTGCACTTCTCAGCCCCCCGGCTGGCCGGGGCTCCCGGCTGGCACCGGGTGTGCAGGTTCAGGCCTGCAGGGACACACCTGTCCTGAGCACGCCGGGGTCTGTGCCTGTCCCCGGGGAGCCCTCCCTGCCTTGCCGGGAGGAGGAGGGCTCGCGGACCGGGCTTCTGGCCCCAGCAGCAGGGAGAGACAGCCAGAGCTGCCGGCACGCAGTCCTGTCAGAGGAGGCCCTGAGCCTGGCCTGGCTGCCGTGTGGTGCCCTGGGCGCAGCGGCGGCCAGTCCTGGCTACAGTGACAGGCGTGTGTCAGCTCGCGGGTGCCCACCTCCTCCCGCTGCTGAAACCCAGGCTCTGCCTCCTCTCCCGTCCAGGGCTGGCCCCAAAATGGCCACCTGGTTTTCCTGGGCTTCCCCCGTGGGGCCCAGGGACCCGCTCCTCCTGGGGCCGGGCCGTCGGCAGGCACGCCGAGCCGTCGCTGGAATGGAATTCCCGGCGTTCCCGGCCGGCGCGTGGCGCTGGAGTCCTACCTGCTTTGTGTCTGGCAGCAGCTGGCGAGCTGGTCACGTGGCCGCGTGTGCGAGGCCGCAGTGGGGAGGACCCGGGGGCCCCTCTGGGTGCGTCCTGCTCCCTCGCTCACTCGCTCCCCGCCACTGCCGCTCTGGGCACCGCCGGCCCTGAGCGGGTACAAAGCGGCATTAAAATGTCCTCCTGGCAGCCGGCTGAGGTGTCCCGGCTGCCCCTCCCTCTGTCCCGTTGTTACGGGCGGGAAGGCCCGTGGGCTGAGGAGGCAGGCAGAGCCATGGTCACCACGCTGCCCCCATCCCCTGGCACGGGCCGGCTCTGCCTGCCCAGGGTGCCCGCACGAGCAGCCTGCAGTGCGCCCCCTGCACAGAGCCAGCCTGAGGGTCATTGCCGCGGCTCCTGGCCACATAGAGGGCCGGAGGAGAGACCCAGGCGAAGGGCTGGCCGTGCAGGTGCTGTCAGACGCCTGTGACAAAGGGCAGCGGCGTCTGATAAATCTCCAGAGGAGACTGCCCACGGTAAAGCCCCAGGTCCCTGCCCAGGTCCGAGGGCTGGAGCACAGCACGCTGCCTTCCTCCCCCCGCCCCCTGCCCCCGTGGTGGTCAGTTTTGGCTTTGGCAAAGTTGAAGGGTCTGGGTCTGTGGCTGGGACAGGCTGTGGCACTGTGCTTGCACCCCGGAGGGCTGCCTGGACACCTTGCAGCCCCCTCGGGGTGGTGACCATGTCTTGACCACCCGTGGGGCGCCAGGCACCCAGCTCGGGGGGCCCCCCTGTGTGTGTTTGTCATTCTGTGGTCACAGCAGCCCTGGTGGTTGGAGCTGTTCTTTCTGGTCTTCACACAGATAGGGAAACTGAGGCAAGGAGAGGTGGCGTGGCTTGCTCAGGGTCGGTCCTGGGCTCTCGGTGTCCATGGCACAGCCTCCCGGGGCCGCGGTGCTTCGGAGGGCTGGGACCGTCAGGGTGGGGCTGGGGAGCATGGCCGGGGAGCACCCGTGGGAACAATGTGGCCTCTATCCCCCGAGCGGCCGGGCCGCCTGCAGCCCCGGAGCAGCCTGGCCGGAGCAGCCACCCCAACATGGCGCCGGGGCCGCGCGGCTTGGCCACGGGGAGGGCTGGCGCCGGGCCGAAGCTGGCCAGGCCGGGCTCCCGGCGTCCTCCTCGGCCGGCCGCTGAGTGGCCAGACGCGTCTGCGTCCTCCTCCCGCTCCCCCTGGGCCGGCCCCCACCCCCCGCCTCGTGGTGGGTTTGGGGGTCTGGCCCACCCGCCTCTGCCACGTCTGCCATCCTGTCGGCACCCATGAGCATCTTTCAAAAATTCCCGGTGGGCGGGGCCGAGCCGCAGCGGCCGCCTCTGGCCCCCCCTCCCCGGGCAGCCAGTGCCAGATGAGAGCAGGAGACAAAAGTAGCGTTTTCCTCGTCCTCCGGGCTGGCAGCCGGGCGCCCCCAACGCCACTTGGCTCCTGGCAGCCCTGCCTCCGGGTGCCGGGGTGGCCCAGGCCCAGGCAGTGCTGGCCAGGGCCGAGAGCTGGACAGACGACGGTGGCCAGAGACCAGGATGCCCGAGGCCCTGTCGGGTGGGTCCCGCACCTGGGGACGGCCTGCTGGCCGGCGGGCCGCGCTCCGCCGCCTCCCGCCGTGACCGGTGGGCGAGAAGGGAGTACGGTGCCACTTCCTTGCCAGTGAGAAAGTGCCTCGTCTTCCAGCGCCTTGGGTAAGTCACCTTCCCCCTTCCCTTCTGCTGGAGAAGAGCCGAGGGCTCTGCCATCTTGTGTTCGGTGCCTGTTACGTTGCCGTCCTCTAATTGGTTATCCAAAATTCAAAATTCCATTTCGGAGCCGGCCCCCCCCACCCCCAGTCTCCGTGAAGCCAGCCCTTCCCAAAGCTGCAGGGAAACGCAGAAGCCCAGCCCGTTTGTTCTGGAGGCCCACGGCCCTGGGCTGCAGAAAGCACAATTAGAATGGATGTTATTTCACAGGGGCTGCATGTTCGGTTACTGGAACGGGTGTTGCAGGAGGCATTAATAGCCACGGCCTTCTCTGCCGCGTCCCTTCGTGTCATCATGATTACCATTTTTTTTAATTTTGGCAGTGCCAGGAGCGGCAAGGGGAGAAGCCCCAGAACCGCCCTCGCCCCTCCCAGCGAACTCCCGGCAGGCAGGGCCCGGCTGGCACACAGAGGGGGGACTCGGCTCGAGAGACAGAGCCCCTTTTATTTCCTCCGGCGTCTCGAAAGCTGCCATGTCCACGGTGCAAGGATCCAGTTCTTTTCCCCTTTCATTTTATTTTATTTTTTGAAACAAGAAAAAAAAAAAGGAAGAAAGCAAGCTGTTTTTTTGACTCGGAGCTCATTGTGGGAAAAATCTGTTTGCTTGGGGCTTTATATTTTAGGCTCTCATTTGCCTGCTGACAGGGCTCTGCCCAGCCCGGCACCGCTGTGCCCACCAACGGTGCGTGGGCTGCACGTGAGCTCGTCCACCGGACGGACCCCCGGGGGGGCCCACACGGCCCCACCCCCGCCCCGGCTCCCACCAGCAGAGCGTGGCTGAGCCACCCGAGGGTCCAGGACCTCAACCTCGGCCCTCGAGGGTGGGAGCCCCTTAGAAACTGGTGTGTTCCAGCGGACATGCCGCTGTCCGTCCGAGAGTGGGACCCTGCCGGGGCTGCCTGAGTTTCTCCGGAGGTCCCTGCCCCTCCGGAGTGGCTGAAGCTGTTCCCTTAAAAGGTGGGCTTTTGCAGAGTTCAGCTCTGAGTTCACCTCTGCCCTCGGGCAGGCTGACCAAAGCTCGGCCCACAGACCCGGCCTGGCTTCCCCCACCTTTCTGGGCGCCAGGATCTTGATTTATGGAAAATGGAAAATCAGCCCCAGAAAGTTCTAGACTGCAACTAAGAAGAAAATCCCCACGGACACACATCTTTGTCTGTCTGATTCGGAGGCATGCAGGCCCTGTGTGCACGGCCCAGGCAGCTGGCTTGAGCAGACCCCACCGAATATCGAGACCGAGCTCAGCCCCCACCAGGAGCACAGGGGGCTGCTTTTGTTCCGAGATCAGACGGCAGCGGACCCCGGAGGACTCGGGGCTGCAGCGGCTGGCGGACGCGGCAGAGATAATTAAAACATTTCCGTGATATGACAGCCACATTCTGCCGCTGCAGCCCTTCCACCCAAATATTTAACCAGCACCGGAGAGAACGCTGGGGGTGGAAGAGAAAGGGCAGAAAACCAGGGTGTGATAAACGTGGCGAGAGAAAGAGCCGAGAGTGTATGGAGGGAGAGGGTTGGGGGGCCGGGTGGCAGGGGCCCATTTCTTAAATAATTTATGCTTTTCATAGCTGCCCACTTCTCATCTTTTTTTTTTTGTTTTTTTGTTGTTGCTGTTGTTTTGGTATAATTAACGTAGGGGAAACAGACTTTTAATGCTAAATTCTGGAATGATAGGTAGTCAAATTTCCTGAGTATTAACTTGCCTTCTTTTCGGACAAGGTGGAGCAAGCCGCATAAAATCAATTAATTTCCATAAATTAGCATTTTCATTCTAAATTAGTATTTTCCACCAAGATTATGTTCGTTTAATGGTTTTGATGTCCGTGGAAACACCTTTTCCAGCATGTGCTTTGTCTAGCTGGATGGTTTATATGTAATCAATGACTGTCTTCGTTTTTTCACTTGGGCAAAAATCAGTAAAATTAACTTCTTCCCCAAATCAGTGAAATCCCATAGAACCTTTTTTTTTTTAATCAGGCAAAATACCAGTATTCTCCATGGCACACGGTAATCCTCAGCAGGACTTTTTTTTTTTAAGAAAGTACCAGGCACAGCAGTTTTCCCATCCCGGCTTCTATGTAAATTCCACCATAGGCTGAAATTATACATTGTCGCAGACAGATGGGCTGGTCTGTCATTACGGCTGCCGGCCCTTGTTGGAACACACAGCACATTTCGACGGCGGAGTCGACAGTTTCGAAGAGCTGGGGTCACGGTAAACAAGCCACGTCTGCGTGTGGAAACAGCCTGATGGAATGGTCCTCCGCTCCCGAAAAACTCCACAGAGGAACGCGGCCGCCCCCGCCAGAGTTCCCTGTGAACTGTTCCTTATCTCTGCCCTTTGAGACTCCCCGAGACCTCCGTCCGTCGCAGGACCTGAGGGGTTTTAGCTAATCACCGATTTTTATCTCGTTCTGCAGCATGGCTGTACAGCGTCACCCTAGATTTAAATTCAAAATTGTGGGGTTTGGACATTTGATTTTAGGGTTTTCAGACTCTCTGTAGGACAGACGTTAAGCCTCTAGGAATTTTATGCACAGACTTACATGAAATTATTTGCAGCCTTCTGCGAAAAGCAGTTGATGGGTATTTTGCATGATCTAAAGCTCCTTTGAAACCCGAATGGAAAAAAAAAAAAACATTTCAACAGGTAAACTGCACAGAGTAGCCATAAACTTTAAAAAACTTATCTCCCCGAGATAACGGAGCGCACCATTTGCTGGTCCGCACCGCCACTGGGGAGGGCAGAGCGGTTTTACAGCCCGGTAATTTGCCAGTGATGGAGCACTGTTTATTCTGTGAATTTGCTCGCAGACGTGCCATCGGTTCCGAGGGTTCTTCTCCCTCCTCCTCCTCCGCCTCCTCCTCAAGTGTTTGCTCGGGGGGCACTTCTGAATTCTGGATTCCTGTCCTCGCTCCCAGCCGCGGGGGCTGCTGGGCTGGGGGGCGGGCAGCCGAGTCTGCCAGGCAAGGGGGACACTTCACTCTGCTGCAGCGCTGCAGCCTCTGCCGCCCCCGCCCCCCCCGGGGGTCACACCTGCGTTGGGCTTCGCTCGTTTTCAGGAACGTACCTGCTGGCGGAGACACTGGGGAGTGAAAGGAAAAGTGAAAAGCTTGTGAGCTTGGCCAGCACCGCCAGGGAGCTGATTTCCCGGGTTTCTCAGCCATTTCCAGCGGTCTGCTGGCCCGTCGACGCCTGTCTTGGCATCTGGACTGGATTTACCAGCGGCGCCGTCCGGGACGGTGGCCCTGGTCTGGGGGCGCTCAAAGGTTAGGTCCCGTGAAGCAACCCAGCCCATCTGGGCCTGTCTCCGAGGGGTGGGGGTCACGGCGAGGGCGGCGGCAGTGAGGAGAGCTCTCCCTGGGAGCCCTCCCCGAGCCCGGCACCTTCTGCCTCTGGAGAGCAGCGAGCAGAAGGGCTCTGAGGCTGGGCTCCCAGTGGGGCCCCGTGTGCGCCCCAGGCCATGCCGCTCACGGGTGAGCCCCGCCCTCTGGGCCTCGGTGTCCCCAGCCGTGCAGCGGGGCAGTGGGTGCCCCCGCCTCACAGCGACACACGTATAAAGTGCTCCAAGGCACATGCTTGGTTCACGTAGACCCCTCCGAAACACCTGGGAGCGGGGCTGGCCACACGGCCACTCCCTGGGGCCCCGGAGTGGCCCAGAATATCAGCTAGCTGTGGGGGGTTGAGATGGGGTTCACACCTGGGCCCACCATCCTCCAGAGCCCGAGTCTGTTCTGTGTGCACCGGGTGCGCACAGAAGTGTGAAGGCACACCACAGCCAGATGTGGACGGCATGCTCCACACCGTGGCGTGTGCGTGGAACACCCACGGGCAGACGTTCGCAGGGGCCCACACTCCCGGCACCTCGGTGGTTTCTGGGGGCGGGTGGATTTGGTGGCAGTGGCGTGCCCGCCTAGGGTACTGCCGTCCATGGGCCACCCGGGCGCCGGGCTCCTGGTGGGGAAGGGGAGGTCCCTGCCCGGCCTGCCACGCTCTGGGTCCGGGCCAGGCACGGCCCCGTCTCCTCGGGGACAGGCGGTTCCGGGCGCCCGCCATTTGCAGACTGGAAGTGAGCCTCAGGCCCCGGAGAGGAAATGGCGGCTGGGGCAGGCCCGGAGCCGGCGGCCGGGGAGGAGCGGCCAGAGGCCCTGGGGTGGGCCGGCCCGCAGGGCGGGTGGGCGCGTGCGTTCACCTCGGGGGGTGCACGGGCGTGCACGCACGCGCCTGCGTGCTGGGCTGGGGCCTCTGGGGAGGGCTAGCAGGCACGTGGTGGGGGCCGCAGGGCTGACGGGAGGGCGTTGGCGCCTGGCACACCTTTGCACGGAGGGCTCTGGGAAGCATGGCTCTCACTCCAAGGCCTCAGCCCCCTCAAGTCAGAGCGGGGTGGCCGTGTTGGCCTCGGGGGACGGACAGACGCGCTCAGAGAGGGCCCGTCCAGGAGGCCGAGGCCGGTTTTCCCCTCAGGGCCCCATGGGGAGAGGCTGGGACCTGGGCTCCCAGGAGCGCCCTGCTCATCCCAGCCTCAGTTCCCCACCTGGGGAGGGAGGGCGACATCCTGCCCACAGGTTTCTCGTGGGGTTAAAGGCCATGCCGTTGCCTGGCGCTCCCCCAGAAGCCTGGGCCGCCCTCAATGGGACTGTGGTGGGTGGGCGCTGGTCTCGGGGGCTCCGGCCTCTGAGTGTGGAGTGTGGAGTGTGGGTGCGTGGGGGCGGGGTGCAGCCCGTGCTCAGGAACCTCTGGCCCAGTTTCCCGGGAGCCCGGCCCCGGCCTGGGATTCCTGCGGTGGGTGTGCCGGACTTCCGGCCCAGGCGTGGGTGCGGGGCTGTGGGAGGCGCAAGCAAGGTTCCCGCCCTTCCCACCCACCAGAGCCGCCTGGCTGTGCGCCGCATTCCAGTCGACGAGGCGAAGGGCCCCACCTGAGCCCCGTGTTCGAGGTCCAGGTGAGTGGCCCCTGGCCACAGGCTGGGCCCAGGTGTGTGCGGCGTGTGGTGGGGACTTGGCGGTGTGGACGGCTGTCCTCCCGCTCCAGCCTTTGTTGTGCGGACAGATCGCAAACCGTCCAACGCCAACGCCTGTGGGGGCTCCCAGTGCCCGACAGGCGGGTGGCAAGGGCCGTAGGCCTCGGCCCTGGGCGCGCCAGCACCAGAGGGAGCTCTGCAGCAGGGGCCACGTTCCAATGGGCGGGCAGCGTGGCGGGCCACTGTGGCCGGCGCCGCGGGGAAAGGTGCGGCCACCTCGGTCAGTGTCCAGCTGCTGGGAGGGGGATGGGGGGACTGGCCAGGGCAGGGCCAGCTGGGGCTCCTGTTTGGTCCAGGGGAGAGAGTTGGGGTCCCACCCAGCTTCCCCAAGGCAGGGGTCAGGCACTTCATGTCTCGTAAACAGGACTTAGCTCCTTGGGTTGGGGGGTGCGGACTTTGTTGACTGTCTACTGGGCGCCGCACCGGGGCCAGGGGCTGTGATCTGCTGTTTTAAACACCCATTTTATAGTGGAATCTGCCCCGGTTCCATCCGACCAGGGCCAGCGGCGTGTGGCGGGGCTGTTCTGGCGCTGGAGTGGCGCCTGAGCGGGACGGCCTCATGGCGGGGGCCGCGTGGCAGGGGGGATGGGCAGCTTCCTGTGCGAGAAAAACGAGGCTCAGAGACCCGAGGAACATCCCCCGACTCACACAGCTGGTGGGCAACCAGCCCTGCACCCACTCTGCAGGCCCCGACTGCAGGGCCCCCACTCTCCCTCGGGCCGGGTGGGGCAGACCCCCGGCCTCTCTTGAATGCTGACCTCAGCGGGTTCTCCCCAGACACCCGGCAGGGACAGGGACCTGTCTCTGGCCTGGAGTTCTTCTGCCCCAAGGGAGAGCCAGGTTTTCCTCCATCCTTCCCCTCCTGGGGGCTGTGTCATGCAGGTTTGGGGGTCCCCGGATCCAGGGCCTGCGGCAGGCTGACGAAGCCCCCAGGTGCCTTTCAGGATGAGGGCTCCAGGCCTTTGTGGCTGTGAGTGCTGGCCGGCCCGTGGGCAGCACACAGTGTGGCAGCGGGTGGTGGGAAGGGCTGATCTGGAAAGTTCTCTGGAGAGTTTGTCGTTCCCACACTGAGAATAAAAATCTCTGGGAGCTTCAGGGAAAACCCAACCAGGCAAGGCCCTCTGGCGCCCTCTAGTGCCCGCACAGGCGCCCAGGGGCCGGGGGCCGGAGCCGCCCTGCAGACCACAGCCCGGGACTTCTCTTGGGTTCTTCCCGAGGCGGGGCACGTGGCAGATGCTGCTCAGCATCTGAGGGACACTGGCCCCTCCCTGAGGAGACGCTTACCTCTGGGGCCTGTGGACGGGTCGGGAGCTGGCTTGTCGGCACCCGCAGACATCCAGTCCAAGGCTGGGGCTCAGTGCGAGGGGCCCCCTCGGGTCAGGGCAGAACGGGGGTTCCCCGGTGCCGTGCCCATGGCAGCACAAGCCCATGTGAAACCAGGTGAAACCTGGCAGTCGGTCAGGCCGTGCTGACCACCTGGGAGACCCCACTGGGGTGCTCACGTCCCTGACCCCACGTGGCCCCTTAGGTCTCAGAACTGCTCGATGCTCACAGGACTCCCCCAGGCATCTCTGGGGAGCCCACTCTGGGCCGGCCTGGCTGGGGAGCAGGAAGAGACCACAGGACCCGGACCAAGCAGAGCTCCCAGAGGCCGGGTCTGTCCGGCGCTCACAGGCAGGGGGTCCTCTCTCTGCAAACAGGGGCGCCCTTGAGAAGGCTCAGGCCAAGATGGTGGCAGGTGGGGGATGGGCCCAGCCTGCAGGAAGCAGAAATGTCGCCTCTGCCAGCACGAGGCCCGGCAGCCTGGGAAACTTCCTGGCAATGGTGGACCCGCAGCCCCAGGTTCGCTCCCACGTGCAGCCCCAGGCCTGCCACGTCCCAGGCAGGGCCCGGCTACGAGGCCCAGCGCCGCCCCTCCCGCCATCCTGCGCCAGCCCTGCACTGGCCACATCTGCTGCAGCAGCCTCCCCAGAGCTCTGCCTCCCAGCTCCGTCCCCATGGAAACCTGGGGTGGGGGGGGTGCTCCCACTGCATTTGGCCATGGACTGGTTTCCACTAGAGCCAGCCTGCTTTCCTCAAGCCCTGCCCCTGAAGTTCAAGTCCCCCCTGAACTGGTTTCTCCCCACATCTACTGAGCAGCAGCCTTCTGTGCAAGGGGGCCCAGCAGTCTGGGTTCGCCCGCCCTGGCTGCCGTCCCTCAGAGCCCAGGTCCCCCAGGGCGGTGCCCGCTGTGGGTCTCAGTGGCTCAGACCTTGGCCTTTCTTGCTCAGGCCCCTCTGCACTGAAGGTCCAGCACTGGACCAAGGCGAGGGCTCTGGGCTTCCACACTGGGTGGGTTGTCGTGTCTCAGGAGTCATTGACGAAGCCCCTTCCTCTCTCCAGGCCTCAGTTTACCCATCTGTAAAACGAGAAGGTCAAGGTCCCTCTCCAGCGCCTTGCAGTGATGCCCAGGACAGAGAGGCGGACAGAACGAAGGGCAGAATGCCGGCTGGTCTGGATTCCCAGTTCTGGGGGTGTTGTTTGTTTCCAAAGGGAAAATTATTTTTTTCTTGTCAGGGAAGGAGTCACAGGATTTGACCAGAGAGGGTTGATGGCGAGGCCGAGAGCCAGTGCTGGTTGGGGCGCCCAGTGGCCGGGCTGCGAGCACCTGCCGCACGCCTGTGACAGAGGCCGCAGGGCTCCAGAGCACGGCGGAGTTGGCTCGTGGGAGCAGGAGGTGGCCGGCTGCACTTTGACGCGCGGGCGGAGGGGGGCAGTGTAGGAGAGGAAGCACGTCTCCCCAGCGGGGAGAGGGAAGCGGGCTAAGTGCCAGACGACCATACAGCCTGGCACGCCGACCTGTGGCGGGGGCCGGCGGGCTCCTCCGGCCGGCGCACCCCACGCACCCCCACCTCGTCTCGGTCCCCCGTGTCCCCGAGACCTGCTTCAGGGGGCAGGCAGCAAGGGGGCCACACGCAGACCAGCCCACGCTCTACTGTCTTTCAGCATGCCCCCAGCATCTGTCCCCCCCATCCCCCCCAGGGATCCATCCCAGGCTCCCCTTCCTGGGACTCCCGAGGGCCCACCCTGCCCCTGGTGGCCTGTCCTGCCCCCTCCTGGCTCTCCCCAGCCAACGGCCCCGCCTGCCTGTGGCCCCAAGCTGGGCGATCAGCTCTCACGGGCGTCTGCCATGAGAGACTGAGCAGGCAGGACCGGCTCCGGTCCCCAGCCTGGCACAGGGCGGGCTCTCGGGGAACATTTCATGAATGAACGGAATGGAATCCGGCGACAGACACGGGTGAGGAGTGCCTCCCTGTCCTCCGAGCCGCGGCCGCCAAGCCAGGGCGCTCCGAGAGGCTAGGACACATCGGAGGGGCTCTGAGACCTCGTCCCAGACTGTGGGGTGGTGCCTGGAGGGCAGGGCCCTGCCTGCCATGGAGGAGGGTGTCCACCAATGGCGGCGGCGGCAGGGGCGCGGGAGAGCCACGCTTTCTCCAGCTTTGCGCAGGAGACGTGAAGGGCTCCTTCCTAAGCGGCCACACCGGGCCTCATGCCTGGTTCCTGAGCGCCACAGCTTGGAAGAGTCCGTGACCCACCGGGCTGGGCAGCACAAGCTCCTCCCCAGGACAGGCCGCTCTGCCCTAAGAGGCCAAGTCCTTGGGGATGGGAGCTGGCCTGTGCCCCGTCCCCATGGCTGCCGTGGTAACCATTGGCGCCCCCAAGTCCTCACCGGAGCCATTTTGGCCCAGGCGAAGTGGCTGGGGTGGGGGGGACTCCGGCCTGGTGTGTGTGTCTGGCAAACTCAAGCCAGAGAACATGGCTGCCCCCAAGCTCTCCAGCCGCCTCTGGGGCCCGCCCGACCTTGGTCCCCCAGGGCCAGGCCGGGCTCCAGCCCCTCCTTGGCCCCAGGCTGTGGCGGGAAGGGCGTTTCTCCTGCACGTCACCCCTTGGAGAGGGGCCATGTCGAATGCCAGAGACAAGTGTGGACAAGTCTGGGCTAAGCCCTCGGGGGTGGCAGCTCCCTCGGGGCCTCCAAGCCTCGGGCACCCGACCTGCCCTCTGCCGTGTCCACCCTGGCCCCCAGCCCAGCAGGGCTGCTCAGGGAAGGAATTGCCCCGGGCCCCGGGGCCCGAGCACGCTCTCACACGTCCTTGGAGCCCCACCTGGCGTGGAGCACGCTTTGTGTCTTAACGCTGCATGCAGCCCCGAGGAGGTGGGCGCTGCGCTCCCTGTGTTACAGATGAGGAGACTGAGGCCCAAAGAGGTGGGCCCAACTTCTCTGCCTTCAAGTGAAGTTCTGACCCCTGGGTACTGCGGGGCCTGCAACCAAGGGCGGGCTGGCTGTCCTGCCCGCCCCTGTGGGGGGCGAAGGAGAGGCTGGGGGGTGCTGCGCCATCCCTGGACCCCTGTGCCACTGGGCCTGCTGAGCTGACCCCTTGGTTTCCTTGTGTCTTACAGGACGTGGCTTGTCCTAGAGCACCCCCGAGCAAGTGGGATCTGTTACGGCCTTTGAAAGATGCTCCAGGACTGCATAGCTCAGGTAAGGCGGTCTGAGCCCTGCTCCTGGACAGGGGGTGACCCAGGAGGTGGGTGGCCTGGCCTGGAGAGCGCTGTGGGCCCCTTTATCAGGAGACCCCAACACCAGCCCCACGCTTGCAGGCGGTGGCCTGCAGCCAGGTCCGGAGTGCCCCCCGGACCCCCAGCCGCCTCCCTCCCGGGCCCCTGCAGGAGCGGGAAAGGGAGCCCAGAGCGGCTCGGAAGTGAGGCGCTGGCCTGGGGCTGGTCAGAACCCACAACTTGTGTGGGTGGAGCCCACGCACATAGCCCTCGTGGGTCCCACGGGCAGGAAGGAGCCGGGGCGCTGTGTGTTCACTGCGTGTTCACTGCATGTCTGTGTCCTGCCACGCTAGCACACGCAGCGCCTTAGCCTAGAGCAGTGTCCACGGTGCGGAAGGACAGGAGTAAATGGCGGAGGGGAAGCCCAGAGCAGGCCTGGAGGGCGTGGCGGCATGCAGAGGCCTCGCGGCTGCTGGTGGCGACTTGTGGACTCGGCTCTGAGCTTCCTAGCAGCCAAGGTGGAGTGGGAAAGACTGCCGCTGGCAGGGAGTGATGTCCAGGGAGTGCTGCACTCAGCAGTGATGCGGAGAGACCTGCCTGGTGCTGACACTCCCTGGTGTTCCGCATCCCCGATGAGGCCGGGGCAGCAGGAGAGGAAGAGCCCCACAGGGCGGGGCGGGGCCGAGCACCTCTCCACCCACACAGGCCCAGCCCACGCTCCCCGGCCCTGAGAACCAAGGCTGAGAGGGGGCAGCGAGGACCCCCGGCCACCCCAGCGGGCCTTGCCGAGCCTGACTTTGAAACTGCACCACATCCTCGCAGCCAAAGCTGCTGCCAGCCCCTGCCCCGTGGAGGCGGGTAACCCCAGAAAATTGGGGTGTTCCAGCCCCAGTGTATTGGGTACAAAGTCATGTAGGCCCAGTGGCTTCTTGGCTGCGGGGTCCCCTGAGAGGCACTGGTGTCCCCTGAGCTGTGCCGGCCTCGTGGGGTCCTCAAGCAGGGCGGGCCAGCCCTGACAGGTACAGATGCAGGATGTGTGCGCCCCACACACTGGGGGGCGCCTTCCCAAGACCTAACCAGCGTCTCTCTGTCCCTCCAGGTGTCAGCCCTTCTTTCCGCCTGGCCACCGCACTCCCCAGGTGACTGGTGCCTGAAGCTTGAGTGACTCTGCCACCGCAGGTCAGTGCTATGTTTGGGATGTCCAACATCAGGGTTCCTAACTCTGCCTCCAGGCGCCGGACGTGCCCGACACGGGGCGCACACGCAGACACACACACGCGTGTAACATGCCCCCCACAGTCTGGAGGAGCGGCGGGCACTGTCTGTACACTTGCACCAGCTCAGCCAGGTCCACTCCGACCTCCCACCCGCCTCCTTCTGCAGCCGAGGGCCCAGGGTCTGCGAACAGTTGGGTCCAGCCTCAGTCTCCACCCTGACCACCAGAAACGGAGGCTGAGGGCTGGGAAAGTCCAGCATGGCCTGGGAGGGTCGGTGGGGCGATTAGAGACTCTTCGGGCGGTCTGCCTGGACGGGGGAGCATCGTAGGCCCAGTGGGGACGTGACTCCCTCTGCGGGGTCGGTTTCCACCCCCAGGACACTGCTCTCCGTTCGGTCCGCCCAGACTCAGCCTAGGACAGGGAGCGGTCTCAGCTCAGGCGGCTCCCTGCCCCCAGCAGAGCCCCTGGGGCCTCCGCTGCCCTCAGTGCAAACGGCAGCCTCATGCCGGCCAGTCTGCAGGGAGTCATCCTTGGCCTCCAGGTTCCTGCCCTGGCTGGGCTCAGCCAGATGCCCGGCCTCCCACGTCTCCCCGGTTAGGGGCCGTGCTCCCCAGGTGTGACTGGGCCGAGAGCTCAGCCGTGTCCGGGGCTGTCCAGGGGCCTGGCCCCCTGCTCCTGCAGGCTCGGGCCTGAGCTGCCCTCATGCGAGCACCCCGTGCCCACCCCGCCTGGCCGGCCTCGTGGAACTGGGGAGCCACAGGGCTGTTGCACGTACCTCACGGAAGGGAAAGGGAATGTCTCAGAAGTGGGGCTCCCTGGGGTCCCCCGGACACGGGTCTGGCCCCTCCTGGTGGGCGGGGCAGAGTCAGGGAGGAGAGTGGGCTCCGAGGGGCGCCTGGTCTGCTGGGCGCTGGCCGAGCTGGAGGGGGCAGGTGTGAGGGGCGGCTGGTCAGCCAGATGGGAGCCTCAGGTTTCGAGAAATGGCCGGTGCTGGTGTGGCCAGGCTACGGGCTGGGGCCACACAGGGTCAGGAGCGGTGTGGCCGAGTGTCCCTCAGTGGTCCTTGCAGAGTCCCCTCGGTGGCAGCCCCTGGGCCTGCTGGCGGGGGACAGGTCGGAGGCCGGTGAGGACCCTCCTCTGGGTCTGGGGCAGGGGAGGACCCTCCTCCACCGGAGCCCGGGCCCATGAGGCCTCATGTCTGCATTCATCATTCCTCCCACAGCCCCAGCCTGTAGGCAGGAGGACGTTGGGGCCGCTGCCCTGGCCTGGAGTGCATGCCCCTGCCACCCAGAGCCCCTCGGAGGGGGTAACACCACCCGAGGTCCCCGGAGGCTGCAGGGAGCTTGGGTGGGAGGAAGGTTCCAGAAAGGGCCGGGCCAAGACCACACAGCCTCCTGGCAGCGAGAAAGGTCGTTATCCCCAGAGAGAGCTGTGCTCATGGGGGCTGCCTGGGCCAGGCCTCATGCTGGCGTTTTAATGATGCCCCCGCCCTTGCCTTGTGACCCAGACTGCGGCTTGAATGGAGAATATTTTCAGATGAAATACACGCCTTTGAGGTTGAAACTATTGCCTAATGGTTGAACGCCAACTGGAGACGCCCACAGGCTCCGGGTGCGGGCGCTACGTGAGTCCTTACTTTCCCTGCGGACTCCGAGCGCACCATGCACTTAGCCCTGGGGTGTGAGGGACGGCTTCTGCCCTCCCACAGCCTCCTCCTGCCAGCTGCGGGCTGCTCAGGCCCAGGGCTGGGTGACTGGCCGAGCCCCTGGCCGCTTGGCCAGAGCGGGGGCCAGCACTGCACCCTGGCTGTCTCCAGGGCCAGCCCTCCGCTGCGCCCCGTGCCCGAGTGCCCCACTGGTGCAGGTAGGTGTGTCTGCAGAGCAGGACCCCCACTCCTCGGATGCTGCTTGAGTAGGCGTCCACACTCACACACCCAAGGGCAGCGGTGTCGGCACCCACCCGGTGCCCGGCCTTGCTCTGGGGAAGGGGCGTCCAGCCACAATGGGGCAGGCCTGGGCCCTGCCCCAGGGAGTTGATTCCCCTGGTAGCTTGGAGGTCCATGGAGATGGGAAAACGGAGCCGGGGGGGCACAGAGTCCCGCCGATGGGAGACCCTGGCCTGGGACAGGAGATGTCCACTCCAGAGGAGCGGCGCAGGACGGGGCTATTGGGGAGATGCCCCGAGAAGGAAGGAGAGCCGGGGTCTGTCTCTGACCTGCGGAGCTGGGCTCTGGCTCCTGCCTGGAGACGCCATTTTCCCCCGGGGTTGGGGTCTGTGCTGCCCGTAGGGGCGCAGGTCCAGGTGCAGAGCCAGGGTCGGAGGCACCAGGTTCTGGCTTTGCCCCGGGTCCCAGGGTGTGGCCTTGGGCACGGTGAGAGTGCTGGGCCCCACGCTGGCCCCGCTGTTGGAGCCTGAGGGCAAGGGGAAGCCGGGAACCAGGGCCCACCCGTCTCCAAGTTCGGTGTTTTGCCACCGAGGGCCTTTCCCGCTAGGTCACTTCCTGCACTTGGAGTTAGCTTTTGTGCTGACTCTTGGAGCCCTGTAAACCTAGGGGCTGGCCAGGCTCCCCAGTCCCGGCCCATTGGGCGCACGCTGCCCGACACGGGGTGCACGTCTCGTCAACGTCATGGCCTGTTTTCGGGGGAGCCCGCCCCCCAGCTGCCACCCCCACCTCTTTTTCCCAGACTCCACTGCTGGCACGGCCCGGCGAGCAGAAACACTGGCTGCTTTATGGGGAGAAACCTAATCGGGGCGGCAGTGGGGGTGGCGGCCGTGGCGGGGTCCCAGCTCCCGGTGGCCCCCAGCCAAGCCTGAGGTGACTGCAGGGTGACGCCGTCTGTCTGCCTCGCTCGCTCCAGACATCCGCCTGGCTCTGAAAGGGCCACCTGCCCACTGCGGCCTCCCACACACCTGTCCCCAGCCAGCCTGGCCCCTCCCACCCTGGGCCTCCCCTCACCCCAACCACGGCAGTCGTGGCGGGCTGGTCAGGGCCGGCGGTGGCAGCTGGTGGGCGGACGGCAGGATGGCCAGCCTGCTCTGTCTCTGGCAGCCCTGCTCGGAACCCCCCGCTCCCCACCCGGCCTTGCCAGCCCCTGCCATCGGCCCTCGTCCAGGCTGGCTGGGGAGGGTCCCTTGAGTATGTTTCAGGACCCTGTCGTGCCCCGGAGAAGGGTCCTGGCTCCCAGGACCACAGAGCAGGTGGGCCCCCCAACTCAGAAATGCCTCCTCGAACTGGTCATACACCCAGAAATGTCAATCCTAGACGTCCCCCTGCCCCCCAGAAACCAGGCGGTTAGCTTAAGAGAGAGGCCAGTTCCATGCAAGCCGTTCCGTGGTGGGGCAAAGCCAGCCTTCTGGGGTGGCGGCTAGGCTGCCAGCTTGGGCGTGGCCGTGGAGGCTCCAGGCCTGACGCTTGTTACTTTTTCCTGCACCCAACAGGTTGGAAAGTGGCGCCCAGACGGGTCCCCTGTCTGAAGCTGGACTTCGTCACGGTGAGCTGGGTGTTAGGGCGGCCCTGGCCTGGGATAGCCCCAGCCTGCAGGGTCCCTCACACCTGCCCGGCCCCACGCCCCCAGGAGTGCCCAGCCTTGGCCACTCTGCAGGAGACGGGCCAGCGAGTCCTCTCCCCGGCCACTCCGCTGAATACCTAGGTGCCATTGCTCCGGGAAGTGGGGAGCTGTGGGACATCTGGTGACAGGGAGCGGTGCGGTCTGAGCTGTGTCCCTCCCGTTCAGCTCTGGGCGCCACCGTCAGGCACAGAGGTCCTGAGAACGGGACCTCATGGTCTGGCTGCCACACCTCTGCCCAGCTGTGCCCTCCACCGGAAGCCGTGTCCCTCCCTGCCCTGCTGGTCTCCCGCCAACTCCCCAGTTCACGCACCTCATCCACTCATCACACGCTTCTGACGTCGTGGCCTTTGACCTGCTGATCTCTGAGGTCCTCTCTGGCCACCCCCCGCCCCGTCTGCATGGACGTGGCCTGGAGGGGCCCTGGGCCCGTGCAGAGCGTCTGGGTGGGTGTGGGGCACTCAGCCCGTCTCCCTCTGTCCCTGGGGTTCATAGTTCACTGCTGCTCTGCAGCCCCTTCTCTTGCCCTGAGGGTCCCCTGGGGTCAGCAGGGCCTGAGGAAGCCCCCTTCCCTCCACACAGCCACAAACCAGCCCCTGAGTGTGACCCTATGGCACCCAGGCCACCTGCCATCAACCCCAGACGCCGCAGGGTGAGTGTGCCAGGAGCACAAAGGAAGGCCAAGTGAGGGAAGCAGTCCCACCTGCCTTTCCCAGGCCAGCGGGCCCTGGGGCGGGGGCCGTGCAGACGGCCAGGGTGGACCAGGGGTATGTCTGCTTCTGCCTCCCCCCTCCCTCCCTGCCCTCCTTGCCCCGTGGAGCCTGGGCGGCGGCCTGCTGGGCCATCTGAGGCGCCTGGCTGGGGCCGGCAGGGTGCGCCCTGGAACCGAGGCAGGGCCTGGGGGGTGGGAGGGTGGCAGCGCAAGCACGTGGTGGGGTGGTGGAAGCCACATCGGGGGGCACGTGGATTCCAGCTCTGGTGACCGGGTGTGGCTGGGCTGCTGCTCACATGACCCCACGTATCCGTGGGGAGACTGAGGCCACAGGAGGTGGCCTGTCCCTGCAGCCCGCTGGGGTCTGCAGTCAGGGCCAGGTGGGCCAGGTGGGCCATGTGGCCTGAGGGCCCTGGGGACTCTGGGGCTGAGTCAGGAGCCCAGAGTGTGCTCTCGGGCAGCCTCCCAGAGCATCACTGGGCGGGGGCCCGTCCTCAGCCTCAGCGTCTGCCCCACTGTGAAGCTGACGGCAGCCAGCCATGCCGGGGCGTTCAAGGGACCCAGGAAGACCCTCCATCACTCTGCCCTCAGGTGCCGCTGTGGAGGCAGGCTGGCCCTGCCCGTTGGGATGGGGTTCAGGCCCCTCGGGGCAGCCGGCAAGAAGGCCCAGCTGGGTAGGAAGCGGTGCTGGGCCACCCAGAGCTCGCACACCGTTTCACCAGGCAGAAAGTGCTGTGTTCTCACCTCCACTCAGCCGCCTGTCGGCTGTGTGCCCCCCGCCCTCCAGGACGAGTTGCGGAGGCCGTGAAGTCCGTCCAGGCGCCCAGATTGACGGCCCTTTGGGGTGAGGTAGTAGGTTGTATAGTTTGGGGCTCTGCCCTGCTGTCGGATAACTATACAATCTACTGTCTTTCCTGAAGTGGTTGTAATGTCGACGGTGGACAGCAGCCGGGGCCCTGGTGGGGGAGGGGGAGGAGCGTAGGGGCAGCCTCGGTGGTCTGGGGTGGGGGCTGCTACGCAGGAATCCTGAAATGCCTGGGTCGTGCTTGCTGTGTGACTTCGGGCAGGTCCCTGGACCTCTCTGGGCTTCAGGTTCCTCCTCTGACCCAGGGGCAGCTGAGGACCGAAGGAGAGACCGGGTGACATGTCCAGGGCAGGGTGGGGCTCAGAGTGGACCCTTCCCTCTCCCCGCGCCGTGCTGAGAGCCGGCGGACCCCCGGGGCTTTCTGTGCAGCCCGTCTCCCCTCCCTGCCCCTGCGACAGGCCCCAAGTCTGGCCCAGGCTCTTGGAGGCATCAGGAGGGGCACAAGGGCAGCTGAGACTCGGCCAGGGGTGCAGGGTAGTGCCCCAGGGAGAGCCACCGGGCTGGCTTCAGTCAGCCCGTCCCCCGGCCCCATGCCAGGCTGCCAGTCCAGATGGCGCGTGCAGCCCGAGACAGAGGAGGCCGGGCGTGTTCCCGGCTGCTGGCCTTTCCCTGGCAGGAGGTGAAAGGGGCACCTCTGAGCACCCCTCCCTGCCCCAGGCGCAGGGTCGTGGTGTGGGCTGCCCTGCGCATGGGGAAACCAAGACGCTGTCTGTTCGGACCCCCTGCCCTGCGCCTGCCCGGCCCGCCGGGCGGGGCGGGGCCGGCGTGGGGCAGCGACGGGGCAGCGGGCCCCCCCACCTAGGGTGCCGGCGGGGTGAGGTAGTAGGTTGTGTGGTTTCAGGGCAGGGATGTTGCCCCTTGGAAGATAACTATACAACCTACTGCCTTCCCTGAGGAGCCCAGTGGCACAAGCCCGAGGGGGCCCGCCCCTACCCGCCGGCTGCGGCCTGGCTGCGGCGACCACACCTTCACCAATAAAGGCTGTTCTGACCAGAGTCTGGTTGGCCCGTTCATTCTAGAAGCACCAGGGGCGGGGCAGTGGGGGGCACGCCTGCTTGTGGGAGCCTGTGTGGGGCTGTGTCCCAGCCACTGAGGGTCACCGGGCGTGTCTGTCTGTGCCCCTGGCTCATCCAGCGGCCTTCAGGCCCTTCAGGTGGGTTGACTCTTGGACCCTGTCCCCATCTCCTCTGAGCACAGCATGGGGACCCAGGCCACAGAGGCACCCCCCAGCCTGAGCCTGGGCAGGGGGTAGGGTCCCGGCCAGCAGCTCCCAGGCCTGGCTCCAAGGCCACCTCAGTGCCTGGGCCTTGACCGCAGCCTGTCTCCACTGCCCTACCGGAGCCACACCAGGCAGCTCCAGGCTGGCTCCTGCTGACCTCGTGGGTGCACAGACCGGGCATCACCCCAGCCCCCAACAGGAGAACAGGTGGGACACGGACAGTCCCCAGGACAGGGACCCTGGGACAGGGACCAGAGGAGGCCCTGCCCAGCCATAGGTCCACGAGGGCAGGACCAGCTGAGCGGGGCACCTCTTGGCCCATGCTTGCAGGGGCCCGAGGCCTTGGCCCTCCCCCACCATGACGACCATCCCTGAGTCCCATGTGGCCGCAGCCTCCATCTTGAGCCCCCTGGATGTGTTCTGGTGGTCTCCCCTGGGCCGCCGGCCCTGGAGGAGCTGCTGCAGGACGGGCTTCCCAGAGGGGACCCCGGGCTTTGTGGGGACACCGGTGCAGGAGTTTGCAGCTGGGGACAGAGCAGAGGCCTTCCCAGCGGGCACCCATCCCTTCATCACCACACTCATCCTCGGCGGTGGGGTCGGGGAGAAACTTGGGCACTGTCTCCCGCCCCTTCCTCAGGCTGTGGTCAGTGGCAGGCTGGCCACTTCTGTCCCCTGCACATCATTTCTGCTCCTCCTCTGGCTCCATCCTGGCTCCCACCTGCAGCCTCAGAGCAGCCCCTCCGCCCTCCAGGCACTCTCCGCCACACTCGTGTGCCCTCACACCCGTGTGCCCTCACCTGAACCCCCTCCCCACTCATCACAGCTCTGGTGCACAGCCTCGGCTCCAGATGCCCCCCGCTGAGGTATGGCCTGTGACCGACGGGGCTCTTGTCTGTCCAAGCAGACTGCACCCATGAGCCCCCCGGGGAGTACATCCGGCCTCTCCTCCCAAGCCCCTCGATGTACCCTGCCCTGGACAAAGCCAGGCTCCGCCCTGCAGAGCTGATGGCCTGGCGGGCAGTATTCAGGGACACACAGCAGCCACCCATTGCTGTCAGGACAATGTCAGGGATAGCCCAGGGCTTTGGAGAGCCCTGAGGAGCCCTGCAATCAGGGATGGCTTCCTGGAGGGGGTGACACCTGGCTCACTTGTGTCCCTCCCTGCCTTTCAGCCAACCAGCTTCCAGGCTCTTCTCTGCCCGCTGGTGGTCCCTAGAGATGGGGTGTTGGAACCCTCCCAGGAGGTGGGCTTAGGGGGTGTGGGGGCCTGGGACACCCACCATCTGTTCACCACAACCTTCGGAAGCAGTTAAGCCCGGAACAGACTGGCTGAAGGTGTCAGCGTGGCCAGAGCAGCAGGTTGGACTTCGTCCTCTTGCCCAGACTGGGAGGCCCTCTACTCACCAAGCCTGCCTTTCCCCATCATTTCGTGGGGTGCTGTTAGGACGTCAGCAGATGTGGCAGTCAGAACTGGGCTCTGGTGGGGTGCAAGGTGGGGACAGGGCAGGTCCAGAACATGGGGGGTGCTCCCAAGCCACAGCTGGGCACCTGGCGCCACCTGCTGCCGTACCCAGGGAGCAGCTCCTGGTGGGGCTCAGGTGAGGCCGAATGTCCCCTCGGCTTCTGGGGTGTCCAGGGTGGGCTCTTTGAGAGGCCCATGGGCCCCAAGGTCCACAGGAGCCATCTCTGACCTTGACCCCCTCAGGAGCTAGTCCAGCAATTAATTAGAACCTGCTGCCCACAGCTGAGCCAGGGCCACGTGGCACCAAAGGACAAGGCCGTCACCCAGAGCCAGGGTGAGGGGGCAAAGGCCAGGATCTCAGAGTGTCCTCACTCTTGGGGACATGTGGCCAGGCTGGCCTGTCTGTCAGCTTGGAGGGCACAGAGCCAAGGCCCAGCACCGACCGGGGCCCACGAAGCACTTTCATCTGGGCTCCTTCTAAAGCCCAAAGGGAAAACGCACATCACAGTGCAGAACGCACGGAGTAGTGGGTGTGCAGGTGACGCCCCCCTGCTGTGGATGTCGGAGCCCGCAGCGTGTGGGCTGTGTGGCATCAGTGACAATGAACCCAGCCCTGGTTTTGTTCACCTTATCCCACCCAGTCATAAAACCGCTGTGCAGTCCCACCACCCCGAGGTGCACGGCCCAGCACCGCCATCACCCACACAGGTGCCCCCTCCACCAGCCGGAGGGAGGCCTGGGCCGTGGCCTGGGGGCACCCTTCTTCTGAGCTGCTCGGGCCTCAACAGCAACGCCGTGTGGCGACAAGAGGTAGTGGTGGCCGTGAGCCGGGAAGCACCAAGCCCTGCCTGCACCTCCCTAGGGGGGACTGCCAAGGCCACACTGCACCGGGTCTGTCCACTCCAGGGCCTGTAGCTGTCCTGCCCCCACCCCCCACTGCTGCCTGGGGGCTGGGAGAGGGAGTGGTCGGAGCTGCAGAGCAGGGACAGGCAGAGCGCTGGGCCCCTTCCCCGGGGCCAAGGAAGTGGGCCAGGCCCAAGGCCTTCCCGTGTGCCCAGGCCACCCGATCGCCCTGTGGGTCCACCTTAGCCAGAGGAAAGGGGCCACCTGCACAGCCCGTGTCTGGGCCCCTGGGCCCCTGTGCCCCTGAAGGAAGTGACTTGACCTGCACTTGGAGGTGGCAGGGCCCCACCCTGGTGGCCATGAGCCCCAGCCCTGCGCCCTCCTGGATCTGGGGCCTTGGCGCCTGCACACATTCAGAGCAGCGGGGCCCAGAGCAGGCGGGCGGCCAGTTCCAGGAGTGAGGAAGCGCCTGTCCACAGAGATGGCCACGGGGCTGGGAGCCCAGCAGCCGAGGGGCCCAGCCAGAGGGCCCACCGCCCACCAGGCCAGCGCGAGCTGAGGCTTCAGGCAGCACCCAGCAGGCCCCTCATGGGACTAGGGTCGGGGAGGCATGCTGCAGGTGGCCTGTGGTCCCCTCCTCGTGGCAGCATTCCCAGGGGCCCGTGTGGCACCAGGAGGACCCCTGGCCCACAAGTGTTCGCCCCAGCAGCCATGAAAGGTCACAGAGAGGCATAGGGTCAGGAGACCCCCTGCAGGAAGGGTCTGGCTCAGCCTCCCACCAGCTGAGTGACCGAGGTCAATGCTCTGACGCCTCCTAGTCCGCCTCCTTTTGCCTGGGGATGAGAAGGCGGGCTATCTCCGGGTACGGTGAGCCGGGGGGCCGCAGGCGTGGGCTTAGGGAAGGCCAGCAGGGTGGGCAGGAGCTGGGGGTGGGGAGATCGGGCCCCAGCTGCCCTTTGGGACAGAGCCCTCGAGCAGAAGCTGCCACAGTGGCCTTTGGCCCAGCCTGGCCCAGCAGCTCTGCCTCTGCCAAAGGCCTCCCTGGCCACCAAGAAGGGAGACAGCCCCGTGGGGGCAGAGAGCCTGAGAGGGGGTGGCCACTGTGCTCAGGCCAAGGCAGGCGGCGGGTAGCGAAGGGGGCAGTTTGAGAAATATGGGGAGTGATACCACAGGGACCTGAGGGTTGACCAGAGTTGGGGGTGCAGTGGCGGGGGAGGACAGGCCACTCCAGGTTGGCCAGTGGACAGTCACAGAGACAAAGGAGCGGGTCTGGGGACAGGTCACAGCAGGTGAGGTTTGGGGCTGAACTTGGGGGCCCCGATGGGCTGGAGTCCGAGCCTTGGCCCCTGCAGAGTCCCGGGGGCCTACCGTGCAGGGAGCTACACCAATGGGGCCCGGCCCCACCACGGGGTCCCCTTTTGCATGCCCGTCCGAGGAACATTCCAGAGGCCCTGGGCTGCCTGCCCGCTCTTCCTGGGCTCTCAGCGCCACATAGCACCCCTTCTGACTCACCCGCAGGGCCTGGCCTGGGGGCAGCAGAGGGACAGCAGCAGTGCCCACAGGCCTCCTGGCCGGTTGGGGGCCATGCTGGCGGGCGGGGCGGGACCCTGAGCTGTCTGTTCTGAGAAGGCCCCGAGGAAGGCCCAGGGGCCACTTTCCTTTTGCTAAGGGGGACCCTTGGGTGCCAGGCAGGAGTCTGAGCAGGCGGGGCCTCGGGATAGGGCAGAGCCTGGTCCCTATGACTCAAGGTCAGAAGCGAGGGGCTGCCTGGTGCTGGGATCCCAGGAGACTCTGTGGGGGTTGGGGCTGAAGGGCAGGATCTCGCTGGGCCAGGGCAGACAGCCCCTCCGGCAGAGGGCCGCATGGACCCGGCCACGCCCTGAGTCCCTGAGACCCTGAGAGGCTGGACTGGGTCCCCATGTGCCCTAAGCCTCCTGGCCAGGGTCCCAAACACAACCAGGGAAAAGGTGGGCCTTGGCTCAGCCCCAGGGCCCTGGCCTCTGTCCCTGGCCCAGGCTCTGCCTCCCTGGGGGACTCGGGGAGTCTCTTATCCCTCTGTGTGCCTCCACTCCCTTGTGTGCATAATAAGGGGGCGGTTCAAACCTGAGGGACTCCTCTGAGGATAGCCAGGCTCTGGTCCAGCCTCTGCAGCGAGGCCCAGGGTGACCACCAGATGGCGCCTGGTGCTCCATAAACAGTGAAGCCCCAGGCTAGTCACCGCCACCAGAGACAAGGCCCCTTCTCCGCTCAGGACGCCTTCTGGGTGGGCGCAGTGCCTTCGTGGCTGTGGGGGCGGGGTGTAGGGACCCGTGGGACATCCCATCTTCCAGCCACCCAGGAGCACTGCGACCCCTGCCCCTCCCATGCACCAGACAGGGGTCCGATGACTGGGCTGGCTTCACCCCCATCTGTCTGCACTCACCCCCACTGTGGCATCAGCCCACGTTACCTCTTCCTCTCCGAGCCTCAGTTTGTCCAGCTGTAAAACACAAAAGGACCCCACCCCGTCTTGGCTGGGTGAAGCTGGCCACGTCCTCCACGCAGTCCCCTCCCCGGCCCCCCAGCCCCCCCACTTCGTGCCAGTCCTGCAGACGGGGTGACCCCAGCAGGGCCCCCCTGCATGGTGAAGATTCAGTCTGTGCCAGGCTGGCTGCGCGGCTGCGGCCCCGGCCCCAGCCACAGGGGCTGGCACAGCAGGAGAGGGCCCAGCAGGGAAGCCCTGGTGTCTACCACTTGCCAGGAGGCAGGAGGTCTGTGTGGAACCCCAGTGTTCTCCTCTGACCCACAGCAGGTCTCCTGTCCCCGCTTCCCAGACAGGGACACACCAGACACCTGGGTCTCCCCCGGACAGCCTCCCTCACCCCTCTCTGTGTCCCCTGAGCCCGGCCGTGAGACGGCAGGCAGGAAACACTGTGGGTTCAGCATGGTCACCACTCGGCAGCTCTGAGTGGTCACCACCTCCCTAGAACCCCAGGGAGCCTCATCCCCAGGGAGTCCTGGGGTACCACTCAGCTGCCAGGAAACCCCCAAAGCTCTGGGCTCACAACCACAGACTGGTCGCAGGGTGCGCAAGGTGGGGGCAAAAGGCCAGGGACAGCTGGGCACATGCCACCTGACAGCCACTGGGAGCCAGGTACACGTAGGCGTGGGAGCCACAGGCTCCTGCCTGGCTGGCCTCTGCCCTAGTGCGGGGCGGGAAGCCCTGCCGGCGAGATTGCCCCACTGGCAGTGGGTGGGAGTGGCTGCCAGCACAGCCCTAAGGGAGCTAGTGGGCGTTGGGGGAGCAAGCTGGGGGCCCAGCCAGGCCTGGTGGGCTCGGCCGCTCCAACAGACCCCGAGCCAGGCATGCTCAGATGGCCAGCCCTGACCAGGAGGTGCCAGGCTGTGCAGGCTCAATGGGCCTGAGCAGGGCCTCTGTCCTGCCCAGCACCGGGCCCAGCCGAGGACAGTGTCCAACACATCCCAGACAGAGCCAACTGGGCCCGGTGTCAGCTCGTCCTCTGCCACCTGGCTCACAGCCGTGGCCTTATCTCCCCAGCTGCAGGGGCCTCCCTTGAAGCAGGGGCGACCCTCTCTTTCCCTCCAGCGTCCCTGCAGCCACTGGAGGTCACTGCCACCCGGGCTCAGCTGGTCCCTCCCTGCCCCTCCTCCCGGGCTGCCTCCACCTGGACCCAGCACTGCCGCAGCACCTCAGCTTCCATTACCCACTGGGGGCCAGCAGTGTCATGTCATGTGACCCTCCCATGGGTGCTGTTTTATCTCGCCAGCCTAACGGTAAGAAACCTGCCCAGGGTCCACAGCCTGGTAGACGCCCCTGGGCCCCGGGCATATGAGCACAGACTCAGGCGTGCGGGCCTCACCTCCACCCCCGAGACAGGAGCCCAGCCTCTCAGTTCCGGGGAGCCCCTCCCCTCCAAACACCTTTTCCTCTTTGCCCCACACGTGTACCCACACCTTCCCGAGTCCTGGAACCGGGTGCTTGTGGAAAGCTGGGGGCAGGGGGTGGGGCAGCTCTGGGTCCAGGGCAGCCTCAGCCCCAGAGCAGCCAGAACAGGATGCTCATCCCCTTGAGGGACGCAGCGCGCAAGATGGTAGTCCTTCGGTGAGTTTCCGCCAGGAGGCCAGCCCAAAAGGGGCAGGGACTGCATAACAAGATTTGGTGGGGCTGCCTGGGGCCATGGGGGCAGAGGGAGGACAGGAGAGAGAGGGCCTGCCCAGAAGGGACTGTGTGGGGAAGACTCCCTGGGGAGCTTCGTAGGACAGCTAAATCTTGACTGGGGTTTTGTAGGATGAGTAGGAGTTTGCCAGGGACAGAATCAGAAAAGGAGTGAGAAGCTCCCCCACTCCCACTCTGTGATGACACGTGTATGTTGCAGGGGACTGTGGGGTCTGTGGGGATTGCTACATGGTGAGCTGATGGGCAAGGGGACCCTGTGTGGGTGCCAGGGGCCACTCATACTAAAAAAGGCAGGTCGGTTCTAGAGTCAGTCTCAGAATCAATGGGGAAGCTTTAGGTGTAGGTGACAGAAATCTAAGCCGAACCAGCTGAGGCCCAGAAGAGGGTGTATGGGCTTACGTGACAAAAAAATCCAGGAGTTGGACCCTCATCAGGCAAGGCTGGATGGAAAGGTGTCCTCAGGGCTCTGCCTCCCCCATTTCTGCTGCCTGCTTTCCTCCCTGTGACGTCCCAGCTCAGGCAGGCCCTCCCTGAAGCCCCCTCGATGCACTCCAGGGCCTCCATCTCACCGGAGGAAGGCTCCCTCCCCTCCCCCAGTAGTCCTAACAGAGTTGTGGAGTTACCTGTGATCAGCTGTCCTTGGGGCAAACAGCAAATGCTCAGCCCTGACCCACTGGCTGTGGGTGCTTACTGGCCAGGCTGGGGCCTGGGGTCAGTCGGCCCCAGGGACAGCTGTAGGGAGACAGGGGCAGTCAATTCCCTGTGGCTGCCCCTCCTGAGAGCAGCACTGAGAGTAGTGGGAATGGGCCCCATGAGGGCACACTCTTGGCAGCCACCTTGAGCTGTGGAGGACGGTGGCAATCCCATCACTGAGTCAGCTGGGACTTCCTCCCGTCTGTCTCCCTGAGCCAGTCTGAGTGCTCAGCTCTGTGTGGGCCTGTGTCCAACCTGGACAGGGGGTTGGAAGGGGAGCAGCACACGTCCAGGCTACTGTGGACCTGGCTGTGACCTCTGGGTGGGCAGGGAGGAGAGTCCCCAGCAGTCTCTGGGGAGGATGGTTAGCCTCTGCCCCATGCTACAGACCAGAAACCAAAGCACAGAGCATTCTGTGACCCTGCCAAAGGGGTAATGAGTTGGGACAGGCCAGCAGGACTGAACCGTCCAGGTGTGGCCTGGGTCCGGGGCCCTGCTCCGGTTCCTGTCCCTCCCTGGGTAGGGCCAGCAGCCCAGTGGGGGTGGACACCTTCACCAAGGTCGCGCCCCCAGGGCCCGAAGGGCAGCATGACACCACCTCCCTCCCCACACTGTCGGGTCAGGAACTAGGCCCCTTGCCCTTCCCCACCCAGGCCGAGGGCCGGCATAGAAGGCCACAGGCCCGAGCCCGGGAGGAGCGGGCACAACCTTCAAGCCCACCTCTCACACCAGCGGGCAGGGCCCTCAGCCAGCACATCTCTCAGCAAGGCCCTCGCTCTGCCCCAGCATCTGTTCTGGGGGGCCACTCTCCCGAGTGAGCTCAGGGGTGAGGTCACCCACATTCTCGGCTCTGACCCCCATCTGGCTCGGGTCAGAGGGCAGGGGTCTAAATCCAATGTGGGCCCCCCCCCCCACCAACCTCATGGACAAAAGGAAGCCTGAGTTCGTGGGCTCAGGGGGCCCTGAGTGGCCGCCCCAGGAGATGGGTCATGAGGGGCCCGAGCCAGGCACATGGCTCCCCTCCCTGCTCAGCTGCAGCTCCTGGAGCCCTGTGGCTCCCCAGCCCTCCGCTTCACACGTGGCACCTTGGTGCTGCCACTCAGGGCGATCCACATTATACAGATGACAGTCGCTATGGCAACAGGGTCCAGGCTGGAGCCCTGGGGCTCTGGTGGCCTCTGCCCAGCTCAGGGTCAGTACGCTGAGTGTCTCTCAGACAGACAGACCAATAAGGTAACGTCTGAGCTGGGCTTTGAAGGGTGAGTAGGAGTTCATCCCGAGTGGAAGACAAGCCTGAGCAAAGGCCCGTGTCTGTTTTGCTGCAGAAGAGGTTCAAGCCTCTTGGTCAGAAGGCAGAGTGGGTCCCCGGTCTACCAGGAGCCAGTGTCCACTGTCCCCTGCCCCAGCCTCGTGGGGGCCCCTCGTCCTGTGGTCTGGCTCTCCAACAGAGCCCCTGAGCCTTCCTCAGCTGCCAGCCCTGCCCCCACACCCTCCTCTCTCCCAGGCCTAGCCGCCTCCTCCAGGAGGCCTCCCTGACCACCCCAAGCCCCGACTGTCGGGACTTTCTACCCACCCTGCCCTTCGTGCCCCACCCTGGCCAGCCCACGTGACCCCCATGACAGACTGGACAGCATTCCCTGGACAGATGAGGACATTAAGGCCAGGAAGCAGGCCAGGGTGACCCAAAGTGACATTTCCAGCTGGGGTGGGTCAGGCTGAGGGCCCAGTCCCCCAAACCTGAGGCCAACTCTGAGAACAAGGCACAGAGCCCACTCAGACTGGGTGCTGCCTGGGGCCGGGGCTGGGCTGGCCAAGAGATGCACCCTCCTGCGCCCCTCCATCACCCCGGGAAGAGGAGGGGGAGGGGCCCTCTGTCCTGCAGGGCAGAAGTTCCGGGCTCAACGCAGAAGCAGTTTGGCTGAGTGCCGAGTTCAGCCCGCGCCAGCCCCAGGACACAGCCGAGCTGCCCAGCCATGTCGCAGGGGCTGGGGACGCAGGCAGGACCTGGCCATGGGGTGGGGCCTCGAAGGGGCGGTCAGCTCAGGAAGCTGGTGGCCTTCTCAAGGATCCTCTATCTCCTAACCCGTCCTCCTGTCACTCTGTCTGCTGGGCCAGCCTACTGGCCTGGACAGGTGGGAGCCCCTGGTGCTCAGGTGCCTGGGCCCCTCCTGCAGGCCACGTCATTCTGCTTCCTCTCAGGCGTCCCCACGTCCCAGCCGCGAGACAGGTGCTGGGCAAGGCCAGCCCCAGGTCGTGCAGCGCTGAGACGAAGCTGGGGTTGGAAGTGTCTACTGGAGCCCACCTAACGTGCTGGCCCACCACACTCACTGCCCCGTGCGGGGGGAGGGGCTGGTCAGCTCCCGTCTCACAGACGGGGAAACCGAGGCCTGAGGTCGCACATTGACAGGGACGGGCACCTGGCGGGCGGCCTCAAAGCCCGCACTCCCAGCTGCACACCCCGCCTCTGCTCTCCACATCCTGTCCCTAGGAGCGGTGCGTCTGTCTGGTGTGGGTCAGGAGCGCACAGCCTCGTCGGGGGGGCAGGCACCAAAAGAGGCAACGTTGTGGGGTGATGGCAGCTGCAGAGAGCACATGAGGGTCATGGGAGATGGGCTGTCACCTGCTGGGGGTTTGGAGGGCTTCCTGGAGGAGGTGATACGACCATTAACCCACGTCCTTGGGGACAAGGACCCGGGCAAGGCAAGGGCTGAAGGTAGGGCGGTGTCCGCAGGTGAGGGAGCACCTGGAGGGCACAGGGCCTGGAGGCTAGAGGTGGATGGGGCAGCCAAAGGGGTTGCAGGCACCCTTGGGTCCTTGAGGGCCACAGGGAGCCCTCGGAGGTTGTAGCAGGGGACAAGAGCAGGTGTGTGTGTGGAAAGTTTGTTCTCGCGGCCACGTGGATCCCGGATTTGAGTACACAAGAGCTGGGCTGGGCGGTGGACTTCACCGGGCGGGCTCCCAGGGAGAGGTGCTTGAGGCGGGGGCAGGGCTACACTCCACCAAATCCAGCGCCCGTCACCCCTCCCCCACCCCAGCCCCGGGGCCCCATCCCCACTCCCACTGCTCTCCTGGGTCCCACGCCTTGGGCATTAGAGCCGGGGGCAGACATGGGCAAGGGGCCCAGGGTGGAGGAAGGGGGTTCTCGGAGCTCTGTGTAGGGTGTGGGCCGTGGAAGGAGGGAAGAGCAGCGGGCAGGGCGGCGTGGGAGCTGGTGCCCAGGCTCCAGGTGGGGGCCGGAGTGCAGGATGGAGGCACCTGGAAGCCAAGGATGTCGGGGGTGGGGGTGGTCACGTGGGGAAGAGTGCTCCAGAACCAGTGCCCTCATCGGGACACCTCCTGACTCTCCCTGCGGCCCCCAGGCCTGCTTCAGGACTGCGCTACGGGGTGCTGGGTGACCAGAGAGTGGGCCAAGGGAGTTTCTAGACTCATGAAAAAGCAGGTGAGGAGGGTTCAGGAGACATGGCTTGAGGGCCCGGAGACTTCGGGAAGGAGGGGCCTATGGGAGTGTGCTCTTGAGGCTGGGGGTGGGGGCTCCAGGCCCAGATCTGGGCAGTGGGGCCTGCGTCAGGATCGGAAGGTGTGAAGTCACCCCAGTGGCCGGGGTGACCTGGGATAGGGGCCCTGCCCGTGGGTACACAGCGTGCTGGGTTCAGCCGGGATGGGAGTCGGGGACTGTGTCAGCATTGGGGTGCTGTGTATCTGGCACCTAAGTCCTCAGGTCTAGCAGCAGGATCCAGACCCCTGGGCAGCCGGGTGGTCTGTAGCCGCCCGCCAGCCGCCCCGGAGAGTGAGAGGGGAGTGTTTTCAGCGTCAGCTGGCCTCTCAGTCCGGGCGGCCTGTGAGGTTGTGTACCGGGACTGGGGGCTCTCCACCCCGGAGAGGGGCTCCGCCCTGGCCCGGAACTTCATCCATCGGGCGACGTTTCCTCTGCCCGTGGGCTGGACAGCGCTGTGAGCAGCAGCCCCCTGTCTGGGAAGGGTGACGTGGGTGGGTTGTCATAGGCAATGCCATCCCCTGGAGCCACTAGGCCACTGGCTGCGTGATGTGGCCCCGAGAGTCCAAAGGCCGGTTCAATACCACACCCAGCCAGGGCCAGCCAGGGCCGGAAGCCAGGTCCCTACACCCGTGCTGAGCCAGCTCCTTGCGGCAGGCCAGTCGGCCAGGGCTGGGCCCCCGCAGGCTGTCAGCAGCTGGGCCTGGGTCCTGGGGGTGGCGTGGCTGGTGGTGGTGATGTGGGCTCAAGGACCCTCAGCTCCCCAGGGTGGGCAGAGTGGGTAGATGGAGGGGCGGGTGGCCAGTGTGCTGTGGGCCCACCCCTCTGTCTAGCAAAGAGGGCCCAGGGCCCCAGCTACCTGCCAGGGCAGCGTGGCGGGAGGCTAGGTGTCTGAGCACCGGGCCGGGGTTGGGGCCGTGTGACTCCAGGCCGAGCTCACAGGCCTGCTGCCCCGCGGAGGGCACCGCCACCGCAGTCCCCCTGGCTGCCCCTCTCAGGCCTGGCATCTGGTCTTAGTCTCCCTGGGCTCTGAGGGTGGATGCCAGCCTGACCCCGGGGCCCCTCCTACTGCTGCTCCAAAGGGGGCTCGGGAGCTCACAGCAGTGAGGCCCCCAGTTCCAGCTTAGCACCCACCCACCTGTCCCCCTCCCACTCAGGGGCCTCTTCACCCCTGACCTGCCCTTTCCCGGGGCAGAGACCCTGGCACCCTCTCGTTCTGTCCCCCCCTCCAGACATGTCCTCCTGCTAACCCTCTCTGGAGCTGCCCGTGCCCCTTCCCAGCCCAGCCCTGTCCCAGGGCTCAGGACGGCACGGGTCCCTGCGTCCCCTGCCTTGAAGGGCATGGCCGCACCATACCTGGGCTCTGGACCCCAGACCTGAGGCCCCGGTTCAGATCCCAGCTCCACCAGTCCTGGCAGTGCAGGTATCCTGCCTCAGTTTCCTCCCCTGCAGAGTGGGGTCACCAGTACCACCCTGAGGGGACAGGAGAGGTGCTTATAAAGCCTGCTCTGGGTACCCCTTAGAGCGTCCCCCCACCCCAGCCCTGGCCAGCTGAACTCTGCCCAGAATGGCCCTCGTTGCCGCTTGTCCCTGGCCTTTCGGGGTCCCAGACCTGCCTCTGCCACGCTGTGCTGCACCCCCTCCATGCTGTCCCCTCCTCCTACAGACCCCCGGCGTCTGCTCCTGTTGCCCCCACGGTGCCCTCCCCACCCCCACCTCTTCCACGGAGTGACCTTCTCTGACCCCCTGCGCTCACCCCTGGCCTGGTACTCCTCAGGGTCAGGGCCAAGGTCTGGGTCACCTCCCTCTGTCCCCCTCCTCCCTGCATACTCGGTGACCCTTCAGTCCCCTGCCAGGGGACCTGGGGGACACTTTAAGACAGAGGCTTCCTCTTGCAGCAGAGGGAAGTCTCAGGGACATTGCAGGTGGCACAGAGACAGGCTCAGAGGTGCATTCAGAGGAGGGTGTGAGGGGCAGGGGCATGTGGCAGGCCTGCTGGGGGGCAGGCGGCAGCCCCACAGTCCTCACAGCCCGGAGGTGCTGGCAGCGGGGGAGGGCGAGGAGACAGACTCTGGAGCTCTCTCGGAGGACCTGGGCTCTGGGAGGTGGAGGGTGTGCACGGAGCAGTGGAGTGTGGGGTAAGACAATGTCTGGCTTCGGCAGAACTGGCCAGCAGGTGGCACTGTCGGCCAAGCTGGAGAGCATGGGGGGCATTGGCAGTCTGGGGGTTCCCGGGAGGAGGCACCTCAGGGGGCAGTGCACTGGGCAGTGGGGCTGCAGACGCCCAAAGGCTCTGGCCCTGTGGGGTTCTTGGAGCCAGGCCTGGGCTGGGGACTGGTGGAGGCGGGGGGCGCCAGAGGACCACCCAGGCAAGGCTGGGGCAGCAGGGGACAGCGGGTCTGGCCTGAGCGGAGGCCCCACGCCCAGCAAGGAGCCGAAAGGATGCAGGCCTCAGAGGCTGGTGTCCGGGGTGAGGCGGGAGGGGCCCAGTGCACCCCAAACTCACGCTTGGGGCCATCACAGTGTCAAGGGACAGAACAGACACCCCGAGACAGATTGGGGGTAGCAGGAGCCGTGACCGGCAGTACCTGGCCGGCCACCCATGCTGCCCACCCCAGGCCTCTCCTAGAAGCCACTTCCAAATTCCCAGGCGGCCCCGGGCCTGGAGAGAGGGCTCAGATCCGGGGAGGAGAAACAGCTCCCCGCGCTCATGGGCTGTCGCAGTTCCGCCTTTGCCCCCGGTGAGGCCAGCGACAGAGGGGCTGACACTGTCTGCGTCTCAGCCACCTCTGAAAAGAAGCCCCAGGGTCCCGGGCAGCACGGCAGCCAGCGCGCTGGCAGTGGGGAAGGAGCAACAGGACAGGGCCCCCAGAGGCCGGCCTGAGCAGACGGCACAGTCCCCCTCACGAAGCTCCCACCGGACGTCCCTGCCACAGGCTCTCCGATCTTAGTTCAGGCTTGGAACCACACAGCCAGCAAGATGCCCTCCAGTGGGAGCGGTTGGGAAACGAGCAGCGTTTCGGTCAAAGGTGCTGGCAGCAGCACCCTGGGAAGCACCCTGGGAAGCATCCCAGCCTGCTGACCTTGACTTTGCAGAACGCAAGGCTCCCAGGCCTTGGGCGTCTGAGCAGACCGTGCGTGGGTGGAGGGCTGGCCCGGGCCCAGGCCCAGGCTGGCAGCTGTCGTGGCCCTGTCTTCGCATCCCCCCTCCCCCGCTGCCTTGAATCCCCCTGGCCCTCGGGCTTGCCGGGGAGTGAGCGCAAACTCACGTGTGTGCGTGCACATGCAGATGTGGACACAGACAAGCTCACGCACGCAGATGTGAAACTACACCGCACACAGATGTGCACACAGACACAAGCACAGGACGCACATGGATGCACAGGTGCACATGAATTTATGAACACGGGCACATTTGCACACAGGCATGCACACACACGGGCATGTATTCACATGCTTGGGCGACACAGAAGTGCACGCATGCACACGCAGCCACATGCCTGCTCGTGCACACAGGCATGTACAAGCATACACACACACATGTATTCTTGTACACGCATCCCTCCCCACGGTGGCAGGCGTGGCCCTGAGCAGAAAGCCAGGGGACGCAGCTTCCACGCCCATGTGACTGGGGAGTGTGAGGGTCTCCCACACCCCTCCTGGCCTGTGGCTGGATGAGACGGTAGGGCCATGGCCTTGGCAGGGGTGGAGGGCTCCCAGCTCCCTGTGTGAGCAGCATGTGCTTACTCGAAGGCCAGACGTGCTGCCGAGGGACGAGCTGGCTTCAGGGGGGTGGGCCCCGACTTCCCAGGGCAGCTCCCGGGAGGAACTCATGGCAGAGCCCTGACTGTGGCCACCCACACCTGGCGTTGGCTGCACCCACACTGCACAAGCGGGAGTGACTTGCTCAGGGTCACAGCCCACCGAGGCCAGTGCCCCTTTTTTGCTTTGAAATAAGTACCACTTTCGTGATATGTTAGCAGAGAAAAATGGAGGCTTTGAGGCAGAGAGAAATTCTGACTGTGTGCCCTCCCCGCCACCCGGCCAGCGGGTGACTCATTGTCCAACAAGTGTGCATGGAGCCCCGCCACTCCCCAGCAACGCTGGGGACACAACCCTGAGTGAAACTCTCTCTTGTAAACCGGTTCAGGCCAAGAAACAGCCCCGTGCAGCAGAGGCGCCGGCCGCCTCCGTGGCCCCACGCCCACTTCCAGGGCACGCACGCAGGAAGTAGAGACGGACAGATGGCTGGGGGTCCTGCCCGCAGATCTAAGTGGTCAGTCCCTCCTCAGCAACATGGGCCGTGGGCGGGGGAGGTTCTGGAAACGTTGCCACTGCCCCATCGCTGGGCTGTGGGCAGAAGGTGGTGTGGAAATAGCAGTGAGCCCGGCAGGCAAGCACTCAGCAGCAGCTGGGCTGCCCGGGCTCGGCAGGCTTCGCTGGGCCTCTGCCCTTCGTCCACACAGGGGACGTCTCCCTGGGGCCTGCTGCCTCCCACCGTCCCTGGAGCCTTCCCAGATCCTCGGGGTGCTGCTGTGGGTCAGCGTGGGAGAATGTGGCTGGGCCCCCGAGCTCAGGGCCCACACTGCCCTCCCCGCCCCGCCTGGGGCTGCATGTTCACCGCTCAGAGCCGCCCGGGCAGCTGCGTGGGAGGCCGCCCGGTGACCTGGAGATGGGGCTGCGAAGGGCAGAGCGTCCTGAAAGGACGTGGATTGTATCACGTGTGAATACACCGCAATAAAACAGTCCCATTCAAGGAGAAAAACAGCCCCCTGCTGAATTCTGGGGCAGCACCAGAGACCGGCCGTGACAACCAGAAGCCACTGCCACGTCAGTCCCCGCGCCCTGCCCGCAGGAGGCTCCGTTTGCTTCCCAGACGTGGAGGGAAACGACGTGTTTCCACACACTGGCCGTGGAAACCAACGCAGGAATCCCACAGCCTTCTACCGAATCAGACGTCTGATTCGCAAAATGGTTTTAAAAATCGGGGGGGCTTAGAACACGAAAATCGTCTTTATAAATGTGTGGTGTATGTCAACATATGGGGGACTTGTAGCGTTACTTTTATATGGATTTCTAAGTATTTAAATCTGTCAAGTTCTCCCAGCAGAGCCGGGGTCAGGGCCTTGCTGCTCCAGACAACCGGGTGGCCGCCACCAGGGACAGGCCCTGTCTCACCCACTCGGCCTCCTCTGTCACCAGGTCAGGGCCTGGGCCCAGCCCCAGGGACCCTGGGGTCCTGCCCCGAAGGAACGCGCCGTCCAGAGTGTGCCAGCTGGGCCCAGGTCCTGCTGGGGGCCCCTCCCAGCTGACTTCTGGGGCTCGCTTCTGACAGGGGCCAAAGCAGCTCTGCCAGGAGGCCCAGGTGCAACTGGGAACTGGCCCCCTGTTTCCCTAACGTCTGCCCCAGGGCATGAGCAGAGGGTGCGGGGGGCAGCCAGCCCTGGGGTCTCACTGTGCCGTGGATCTGCCTTCCTCTTACAGGCGGGTCTGTTATCTCTGCTGGTTTCTAGCAAGAGGCCAGAGCATATTTTTAGACCCGAGCAGTGGGTGGGACTGGGGAGGCACTGGAGGACCGAGCAGGCGGGCGGGAAGGCACACGGAGTGCCCCCTCCCAGGACACCGGCCGTCTGGCTGCTGCCTGCATTCCGGAGCCCAGCATGGGTGACTTTCATCGGGCCTGGGAGGGTCCAGCCCAGAAAGAGAGCTGACTCCTGGAGGCCGATCCCAGGCCTGCGCGCACTTCCAGAGCCTGGGACGCTGATCGGAATTCACTACCAGGGCCCAGCCGGGACGTCACGTGTCTGCTTCCCCCAGCTAGGCAGGAAAAAATGCGTCCCTCGTGGCCCTGGCAGCTGGCTTCTGGGGCACGTCCCGGTCACACCCCCAAGCACTACTCAGAATCTGAGCTGGCAGGGGACGTCTGTCGTATGCCCGCCCAGCCTCTCGGCTTACAGGCGGAAAGGACACAGGGCGGTCGTGACTGTCCAAGGTCGCAGAGCCCGGCAGGGAAGTGGTGGGCACAGCGGAAAAAGCAAGGACACATGAGCCAGGCTGTCGGGCACCGGGCCCAGGCCTGAGCGGCGCTGAGGACAAGGTGCCTGTGACAGCGGGCGTGACACCGCCGGCCCCCACCAGCAGCCAAGTTGCAGGGACCCCCGGCTTCTGCCCTCTGACCAGGAAGAGGGGCAGAAGCCTGCTCTCCTCTCCTCTGAGGGACATGCTGCAAAATCCTGAGCAGTGACCACCTCTCTGTGCCAGGGGACATGGGGGCACTTGGGGCGTTAGGGACGGAACAGGACTTCGAGCTGCGTGACGCCCGAACCTGCAGATCAGCCCGTGCGTGGAGAGTAACTTCCATCAGCGGCAGAAGTGACAGAACAAGCTTGCACATCCAGGGATGGTTGTGGGAACCGACTCTCTTGAAACAAGTGACACTTTGGATTAAAAAACCCCGCCATTTTAAAAATCATGTTAAAAAGACCCTCAGAGTGGTCCGGGCAGTGGAGAGCTGGTGGGCCCAGTGTTGGGGGCAGCGGGTGCCCAGGGACAGCGCTGCGGCCAGGGCCGCCCAGAGGTCTCTGCCCATCTGGAAAGGTCAGGTCTTGACCTTGGAGGGGCGGAGCATGGGCAGACAGAAGTCGAGGTCTGAGGAGTTTAATGAGGGACTCTCCCTCTTATTAGGCCAGAGGCCCAGAAGGCCACACCAGGGGACAGGGGACAGGGGGAGCAGGGAAATGCCCTGGCCACCGGGCAGAAGCCCAGAGCCCACCTTGCCATCCCAGAGGGAGCCAGCACTGGGTGGCCATCCAGGTGACGCACTGGAAGTCACAGCTGGGAAGTGGCCACTCAGTCCTGGGCACCTACTTAGCCATCACTTGATTGTTTTGGGGGGTGGCGGGGAGGGCATGCTTTAAAATTAAACTCAGCACCAACACTTACCTAGATACACTGATTTAACCTCACGCTTCCACCTGGGGAAGCGAAGTGGCCGGTTCCCACCCCCAACCTGTGTTTCCCACCTGCCGTCCGAGACCTCCACCTCCCAGGGTATAGTCCGCATCCTCCTGTCCTTCCGTGCCACGGGCCTCTCTCGGAGAGTGCTCCAGTGTGGACCGCCCCCTCCCCTGCCCACCCGGCTCCCAGGCGAGGGCCCCTCCTGCCCTGGGCCAGGCGAGGGTGCCTGCGCCCCACCCGCCAGCAGCGGGAGCAGGCATGAGGCCTGCGGCTCCCCCGGCGGCGGCCGCGCACACCTGGCTCCCTCGCTCCGCAGGGTTCCCTACCCCGAGCTGCAGGTCTCCACACGAGCCCCGGTGCTGCCTGGAGAGTAAACACCGTGAGTCAGTCTGCAGCGGGGAGCTGGGCACGCCAGCCTGGGAACCAGTCCGGAGGCCTTTGCTACGTACGCGCCATGTGCTTCCCTGTCCGCGGGCTGGCGGTCCCGAACTTTGGCTTCAGAAACAAACATTTTAAACAGCTTTGGGGACTGGCACGGGGCTGCCCAGTCAAAGCCCGCCGACCCGACCACCTGCCCTCAGCCCTTCGTCTGTGGCATACTCACTAAGAAAAGTCACTTTCCACAACAGAAGGTGTCCAGGGAGAAGAGAAAGAGGCTGTTTCTCGAAAACCCTCTGTCAGGCGTGTCCCACCTTTCGGCATCTCGGGGACACACCGGACAAAGAACAGTGGCCTTGGGCCACACATCAAGTACACAAACACTAACAAAAACAAAAAAAATGTCATGACGTTTTAAGTAAATTTACAATGTTGTGTTGGGCCACAGGCGGCCTGTGGGCTGCGGGTTGGACACCCCTCGTAGGGGAAGCTTCGTGGAAAACTCTCCACCAAGTCCTCACTCCTTTCCCCCATTTTGCCCCAAACCAGGGGCACTTTGCCGAATGTGGCCTGTCCCGTCGGGACTGGGGAGCACCGTCCAGTTGCTCATTTCAGTGAAAACCGAGGCCGGCAGGGGAGGCACGCACCCTGTCGGCTCACTCACGCTGTGGTGGAGCCTCTGGGTCCCAGGCCGGTGCTGGGCCAGAGCGGGGCGAGGGGCTCCTGCTGTGGGTTCTGGCCGCCTCCACTGGCTGGCAGGACAATTCTATAAAAGGCAGGTACCAGGGTAGGTCTGAAGGTCACGTGAGGAAGCAACCAATAGATACTGGGCACCAGAGTGGTGTCAGAGCTCAGCCCGTGGTTGCTGGTTGGGCAGGGCCATCGCAAAACAACGCTGGACTAGACAAACGCCACCCGGGAGGCAGTGGCAGGAGGGCACCACCCCAAGAGGGCTTCCTGGAGGAGGCGACCCTTGGCAGAGCCCTGGGCAGGTGGGGACCCCATCTCAGATGCGTGCACCTCCTCCACACTCCCCCTAATTCTCACTCAGCACCTATGCCCCTGAGCCTCGCTGCCCCATTTTACAGACGGGGAAGTTCGGGCCGAAGGTCAAGTCCTTTGTCCCTTGTAGCAGGAGTAAAAGGTAGAACAAGGCTTTGAACCCAGGTCTGTCCGACTCTGCATCCCAGGTTCCGTCACTCATTTCAGGAGGGAGCTGGGGGCGGGGCCCCAGGCAGAGGCACCGACTAGGCATCTGAGGGTCAGCATACCGTGGCTTCTCTCCGCGCCCCTCACCAACCTCGCCTACCCACAGCAGGGTGGGTCACGGGTGGGGGGGCGGGGAGACCCCAGCCTGGGCCGCGTCACTGCAAAACCGACCTCCACCAGAGCCAAATGTCCCTTACAGAGGGAATTCACTCCACATCGCTCCACAGTGACCCTCGGCCACCAGGTCACAGAGGCCCTGGTGCTCCGAGTCCCTGCTCTGAACTGGACAAAAGACATCACTGTCCCAGCAGCCCCTGTCCCCTGCCCTTAAGACAACAAGGGATGGGACAGCATGTGCTGATGAGGAGGGTGTCTGGCCCCGGGGAGGGACAGGGGAGGGGCAGTGTGGCTTCTCAAGGACGACGGGGACATGTCAAAGGCAGAGGCCCACACTCAGGTCTGTGGCCTTCGCCTATGGGCAGGTCAATCATCACAGGGGCCGAGAGACTGGACAGTGGCAGCGGGGCCCGCGGGAGCTCCCAGCCCTGCGGACCTCAGTGCCCACGAGCCCACCACCTGCTGCTCTGGGAAGAATCGGACAACGTGGATCACTCAGTACTTGTCACTGTCCGACCGAGTCAAGGGCCATTCCCCACCGGGACACAGATGGCTCCCTGGCTGGGGCCTGCCTTGTACAGTTTCCCCTCTCCCTGCCCTGGAGAGGGCCCCTCTCTCCTGCCGCAGGCTTCTGTAAGTGCCGCCACCCCCACCCCACCCGTCAGACGTGGGGCCAGCGCGGACCCACAGCCCTGTGCTCCTGGCTCTGCCAGACAGCCAAGGTTTCAGGCCTGCGCTTCTGGACCAGACAGCAGCCTCTGGGGCACCCAGTGGCAGGTGGGGACAGTAGTATGGGGCTGGACTCTGAGAGTCCAGTTCCCACTTCCTCTTAGAGACCTTGGCTAACAACACCGCTTGCTTTCCTCGCCTGTGAAATGGTGATGAAACTAGCTGCCTGTGGAACTACTGTGAGTTCCGTGTAAAGTGACAAGGCTTCACTGCCTGGACCCACGGGGTTTGGTCCCAGTTGCTAGGGTGGCAGAGGCACGCGTGCCCACGGCTGGCCCCTCTGAGGTCCGGCCACGGGCCAGGGGGCAGCTCTGGACTGGTCAACAGTGACTTCTCCCTCTTCCGGTCTGTGCCCCTGGCCCCTGGCCTGAGGGCGCACTTCCAGGGGATCAGAGGTCACTGGCCTGGCCAGTGACACCCTGGGGGCACACACTCCTTTCATCAGGAGGCTTTGCAGATCAGCAAAGAGCAAAGAAGTGACCCAGGGAGGCCTTCGACCGTTCCTGGAAAAGGCTCACCTACGCGGCGGGACAAACAGACAGGCCTCAGCCTGGACTCCCGACCTGGAAAGACACGTCCCCCTGGCAGGGGCCAGGGTCACCTCCCTCTCTGACACAGGCCTCCCTCTCTCTCTGACACCGATGGCCCACACCAGCTGCTTCCACTGTAACCTGCTGCCTAGTCTCCAGGCAGACCCCTCCCGTTTCCGGTAGCCTCTTCCGAGCTACCCCCTTTCCCTCCTCTGAACGTTCCAGCTTCCTGATTCGGGGGTGGGGCGGGGGGCTGCGAGAGAGAGCTAGGCTGCCCGGGTGGGACTGGGCAGGTCACTACGTCAGGTGTGGCTCAGCAGGGCAGGGAGCTCTGAAGAGCCACCTCCTCTGGGCTCTGTGTCTTCAAGATTAGAAACAGTGAGCAGGACCTGAAGCCACATGAGCACCCACCACCTGGAAGGCATGGACTAAGGGACACATACCCCACACGCTCCCAGCATCCACGGAGGCTCCAAAGAGGAGCCCAGGGGCTGCACACAGGCGTTTTCCAGAGCACTTGTTTGTGCCCCAGGTTCTAGGGGACGCTCTGCCCAGTCCCTGCCCAGGAGGCTGCTTCTGTCCTGTTCAGACACTGAGGAAGGTGAGGAGGGAGGGAGGGAGGAACTTCCAGAAGCTGGGGGCAGGGCAGGGGTGTCCTTTGTGCCCATTCCTCCAGTGTGGGCTGTGTCACAAGGTCTCCATGGCAGACAGGGACCCACAGTCCCCCAGGGCAGCAGGATGGGGCCGTTTCTGTCCAGGATTCTTCTCTGAGAAAAGTCTTGCCCTTCCTTCCACTTTCTACCTGGGCGGAGGCGGGGGAGGGGGTTGGCTGAGAGCATTATTCAACAGGACAAATTTCAACACTGGTATGAACAGCAAGGTTTCTCTCCCTAAAAGCTTGGGAGCCCGGAGAACCCAGGAACATCCCTAATCTGTGTCCAGTGGGGGCAGCCGCTGCCCTGCTGACCCCTGTGCAGGCTACGTCGTCCGAAGTCCAGACAGTTTGCACCGGGTCTTCCCGACAGCCTGGTGGAACTGGATTTCTGACAATCTCGGCGCATCTGGGGAGACGCCAACGCCCCTGCGTCTGGACTCTGGGTGCTTGGCAGCCTGGGACCTGCAGTATGTCAGGTGAGGTCTTGGAGCCTGGACGTCGAGGGCCGCTTCCTGCACTGCATATTCCTGCGGTCCGCACCACAGGGCCCTGGGTGCTTAAATCAAACGTCCGGGTGCCTGCCTGGGCTGTGTGATATCCAGGATGTAATGTGCACTGATCGCCTCGTAAACTCGGAAACATAGTATGAAGCCTTGGCAAGTGTCATAAAAGTTGGGCTTGTCAGTGTGGGCGTGGGTAGGCTGTGTGGATGTCTGCAGGTTGGGCAAAGTTCACCGCGGGCATGTGTCTGGTCAACGCCGGTGAGTTTCGGGGGCCTGTGGAGGGGCCCGGAGGGCCAGGACTCCAGGGTCTCTGCCTAACGCAGGGTGTGTGTGGAGGGGTTTCCTGCCCTGAGTAGGTGCTCCCAGGCGCTGGCATCTACAAATAGAACAATGGGGGTGGGGGGGGTGAGGAGGAGGTTGGTGTAGTACACATTTCGTTCCCAAAGGCGGGGAGTCCTGATGCGCTGGCACCGGAGCTTCGTGCATTCCTCGCAGGAGCTCGGCGTCGCTGCGCGAACAAAACTTCTTTGCAGTGCCCCTGCCCCCTTCTCACAAGTGGCAGTCCGGCCTCGACCTCTCTGTGGGCTGGCAGAGGCCCAGCGCCTTCGCGGGGCAAAGTCAACCCCTCTCCCCGATGCACCGGGGGAGAAGGCACGGCTCTACCGCAGCCCTGGCGGTGCGGGGGTGGGTGGTCCACAGTTGGCAGCGCGTCCCCGTGCCTGTCCTGGTTGCCCTTCCTTCATCCCTGCACCCGGCCTGCCGCGCCGGCACCTCCGCCACCCGTTGACGCGGCCTCCCAGCTCGCGTTCCCTTTCTCCCACTGTTGCATCCGGGGGTTCCGGGAACAAGGTCTTTCCCCGCCCGCCTCGCACCCCGCGAACCCCCGAACTCGAGGGCACAGCGCCTCGGCCGGTGTCTAGGCCAGCTCATTGTACAGACCCGCAAGAGTCGGGTTGCCGGGGTCGGAGAGGGGGGCCTCGCTGGCGCAGCCTGGGCGCCGGCGGGAACCCCCATCCGTCCCCCAGCCCCGGGCCCACCAGCGCCTGGACTTGAGCCCCTTCCGGTGCGCGGGCCGGACGCGCGCCGAGGCTCAGCTGCACACGGTGTCCCGTGGCGGCGCCGTACACGCCCGCCCCGTGACCTCAGCAGGCCTTCTCCTCTCGCCTCAGTTTCCCCACCCGCGCAGCCACCAGGGGCACCAGGAGGGAGCCTCAACCAGCGGCCCCGCCCCGCCTCGTGGGCAGCCAATCGAGCGCCGCCATCCGGGGGGTGTGTCCCACTTTGGGCCGCGGCTGGGGGGCCCGGGGCGGGTCGGGAGGTCCGGGGCGGGGTCGGGGTCGGAGGGGGGCCTCCGGGCGGAGCTTCTGGGCCCGCCGCCCGCGCTGCCCCGCGGGGCTGGGAGGCCGAGGGGCGGCGCGTGCCGCGGGGGTGAGGCTGGCACAGGAGCGGGAGGCGGCGCCCGGCATGGGCGGGGGACGCGGCGGCCCCACGGCTGGGGCGGCGGGCGGCGGGGGCGGAGGCGGCCGCTAGCTCAGGGTCCGGTGCCGCCTCCCTCGGCGCGCTCGCCCGGCGGACCGACAGACGACGGACCAGCCAAGGTGCTCGGGGGGCGAACGGGCGCGCGCGGGGTTCTGCGGGCCTGGCGGCACCCCGGCCTCGGGACCCACAGCGGACGGGGGAGGGGCCGGGCCGGCGGCGCATGCGCGGGGCCCGGGGGCGCGGGCCGAGGGCGCTCGCGGCGGGTTCGTGCGGGGGAGCCCTGGGCCCAGGGGGCCGCCCCCTGCTCCGCCTCCTTCCCGGAGCCCAGGCGTCCGCGGCTGTCGCCGGGGCTGGGGGCTGCGCCGAGGTCGAGTCCGGGACCTCAGAGACCCTAGTCCACTGGTTGCTTCCCGGGAGGAAAGGCCCACCAGGCGGGGCGGCCAGCGTGCCCTCCCCTCGCAACGGCAGAGTTTGGGCGTCACCGACAGGAGGGGGCGTTTCCCGAAATCTCTGGGGGTCCCCTGAACTAGGTAGCCCGAGGCCCCGACAGTCAGACCGTCAGGGTCGCGTACCAGGCGGCTGAGGTCCGAAAGGAAAAGCTCACTGGCGGGTTAGTTGACAACCAGTGGGCTCCTTTGAGGAACTGCCCGACTTTGCGCCCGAGCGCAGGCGGACGACCGAGCCGGGCCGGGCGAGCCCAGGGCAGGCTCCGCCGCGTGACTCCTTCCCGGGCCCCCGTGGCGTCCGCGCCCAGCTCCCTGGGCCCTGGCTGCGCAGCCCTGGTGGGGGCGCAGGGTGGTAGCTTGGAGAAAGCCCGGAGGGTGGGTTCTGCCTCACGCCCACCCACGCTAACAAGAGACAACTGCACGCCCGGGCTTTCCTCGTCTTTTTGAGTTTAAAGAAGGGCCGGCGTGCACCAAATGTCAAGGTTCTTTCTGAGAAAAGTCCGTGGTTGTATAACAGCTTTGGGTTTCGCGGGGCGCTCTGGGACCTCCGGAGCTGCGCCTCTACCCCAGCTCCAGCCCCCTCCCCAAACCAGAGGGTCCCCTAGATCCCAGGGCTGCTTGGGAAGGGGTGGCCGGGGAATGGGTATGGGGAGGGGCCCAGGGTTCCTGGGAGCGACCCTGCCACACTCCTGCCTTTGAAGAAGCGGGGTCACGGTGACTTTCCTCGTCCAAGGTGGTGGAGCGCTGGGGAGAATCCAGAGGACGTATCGTAACTATTTCCTCCTTTACCTTCTTGCTGCCAAGGCCAGTTAAAGGCCCTGCCTCCTCTGTGAAGCAACAGTTTGTCCCAGTACCCAGTACCCAGGACAAGCCCAGTACCAAGGCGCTGTCATTCCAGGTAAATAGAAGGTTTGATTGACTCAGGTTTCCAGGCCCGAATGTTTACATGTTTACTTCCGTTGTCCTACAGGCTAGCCATTTGGGGGTTAATGATTACTTCGTGGTGCAACGTGGGATGTATTTTCAGTGTTTAGAAAGTAAGGCAAATGTGGGTAGATGCCCTTTTACGTTCTGAAAACTTTCTTGTGGCAGTTTGACTAGGGACTTCATGGCTTGGTGGCAGGCTGGCCCTGTGTCATTCAGAACAAGGCAGGATGGCTGTGAGAAAGGTTATTCCCTAGTGGACACCGCCGTCTCTGACGCTGAGCAGGCCCGGGCTGTTTTAGCTCCACTTTGAGTATGATGCCGGCGGCTCGCTGAGGTAGTTCAGGTTGAGAACTGCCCTCCGCCAGGACAGGGCTGGCCCGGAGAAGTGGCCGGATGCTACCAATTGCCTGGTCCCTGTCCCCAAGGGGCCAGACAGTGAGCTTGGCAATCACATGACTTTGAAGCAAAAGCAAATTAATGGACAGTAGAAGGAAAGGCTTCTCTCTCTTCTATTTTAGACAGATAATGAGTTATTCCATAATCATAAATAGTTTTTTTTTTTTTTTACTAACGGTCGTTCGTCAAACTCGTAAATGAATTTTTCACCATGGCATGCGTGCATGAGAGAGGACAGAAAGGAAAAACGTGTTCCTCCTGTGTAAACTGTTCTGTCACCTGCATTAACTATCAGGTCATGAAAAATATTTCTGTGGGAATGCATTTGTGTTTCAGCAGTTAAAATGATATATGATATTCCACAGTGCTTAGACCCAGCACACAGTTAGCCAGCCCAGAGGTGTGATATGTAAAAACTTATGTTTTTAAGTTTATTCATTCTGTAAATATTTGTGGAGCCGCTGTCATGGAGCAAGGCAACCGTGGATCTGCTCAGGAAGCCGATTTTTATCCCAGAATCCAAAGCAGAAAGGTCAAGACTGTCTCCGTCATCCTAAAGGATGGGGCCGGGGTGCAGAAGGGAAACTGTTTTGCCCTAGTACTTTCCTCTTTTCTGGCATGCTGTTGGCGAGCCTCTGTGTTTTTATAATTAATATCCTTCAAGTAATCTTTTTAAACATGCGCATTAAAATATTTCTCCGGGTCGTGTTAACAGATTTTACGCACTCCAGATTCCCTTCCCTCCCCCTCCCATGCAGCCTCTGCCTGGGAGGCTCTGTTCTGAACAGCTGATGGGTCGGGGGTCTTCCCTTCCGAGTCGTCCTGGGTCACGCTCTGACGCTGCGGGTTGGTAGCTGTGTGGTGAGAAGGCGTGGCCTGTAGAACAATTCCCGCTAATTTGGAAGTTGAAGGCCTCTGCTTTTCGGGGGCGTGGTAGGGAGTCCGTCCTGAACGTTTCATAGCCGCGTCGAATAAAGGCACAGTTTCCGTCTATAGGGTAGATGTTTGCTGTATCTGTTGTTTCTGCCTTGTGGATCACCCGGGACCAGCCAGCTGTCCTCCGAGGCCAGGTGGTCAGGAGAGACAGGCAAAGAATTTTAATTTCCAGCCTGGCGCCAGGTAGTTGGAAGGTAGGAACCGAACAGGAAGGGCCCTGATGTCCCGCTAGGCGGTATCTGGAGCGCTGTGCCCTTCTCCCTGGTGTTCCTGCTGCGCGCAGGCAGCGAGGTGCGGGTGGGGAGGCTGCACACGTGCACGCGGACCTGCCGGCTTGTTCCGTGAGTCAGAGACACCGCACATCTGATTTGCTCACGATCTGGAGGTGCGTTCGGTTTTTGCTTCTGTTTAACGACAGCATCGGGTGGCAGTGGTTTCGAGGCGTCGGGAATAGTGTCCCAGCTTCGGAGAGGGAGGAGTCACCCCCGCGCCCCCACCCCCGCTGTGTCAGGCCTGCGTAGTTGTTTCTGTGGCCGAGCTGCATTTGTTTGGAGGACAGCTCATGGTACACAAAAAAGTGTCTGAAAACTGTGGTTTGCCTCAGGGAAGCAGTCGGTAAGCAGACGCCAGGATTCCCGTCGTCCCCTGGGTGCTGCCCGCCAGGCCGGGGATCCTGGGCCCCCTCTCCAAACTGCCGCTTTCTCTCTAGAAAAAGGATTTCCCCTTCACTCTGTCTCTCAGGGCGGGGTGGGGGGCTCAACAGTCGTGTCTTAGGTTAAGATTCTCGTAGAATGTGAAGACCTGTGGGCAGCCCAGCAGGTGTCTTAGAAAGAAGCCTCGTGCCACCTGCCTGTCCCTCACGTGGCCGAGTCTGACACCTGCGTTATTTTCAGTCTGACCACTTTATGATTTTTCAGTGGCTTCCCGGAAGAAACATACCTCCCGCCAGAGGGACAGGTTTTTTTCCAGTTTCGAATCGGCGAACAACAGCCCGACACCAGTCAGAACCAAACCCCTGTGAGTGGCTGGGGTCTCTCTGACCGTGGCGAAGCCCCCGGGTCTCGGTGGCCACACGTCTGGCGTTGGCACTCACTCTGGTGTCTCTGGTGTAGCGGGTCATGCCAGGCACTGCCCCTCGTCCCAGGAGGGCCTGCAGAAACGGGCCCGGCGGAGACTTTGCCGGCTTGGGCTCGGCTTCCCCCCGCCGGTCCTAGGTGCTGCTCTGCACCACGGCCCCCTGTCGGTCGAACAGTCCCCACCGAGTCGAGCTTGCTCAGAACAAAGTAGTCCCACTCATTTTTGCCCAGCTGGCTCCGGGCGCAGAGTAGGTGCTTGTAAGTGTTCATGGAACAGATACGTGAGGAACAGAATTGAATCCAACGAGTATCTATCGATGGGCCTGTTTTCTATACTTCTCAGATGTGGGTGGCAGCTGGCGGGAGTGGGGGCGGGGGCACTGCAAGCACAGACAGCGGGCCCACCCACGGCGGGAGGATGCCCCCTTGGCCTCGCTCAGCTCCCGTGGTCCCTCAGGGAGCGAGAGCCCATCCGTCCATGAGGACGGGGTGCCCTGCCTCCACGCTGGACGTCTGTAGGCGGTCCTGGCGCCGATGTCACAACGAAACGATTCTGTGCATAATCATCACTGGGTTCGGGGTGTATTGTGCATTTAATAGATTTTTTATGAGATGGCTTGAGAATCTAAGAAAATGCTCTTTCTGTAAGACCACGGGTTCCAGTTTTAAACCGCTGGCCCAGCAGGGAAGGGCATGCTGTCGCGGTGTGAGTTGGAAGTATTGAACAGGGCAAGGGTCCTGCCGGCCTTCCAGCGGCGGAGGTAAGGCCGGCACGGGGGAAGGGCAGCTCGAGGATCGATGTCTCTGCAAGCCAGCCACTCGCCTGCCTGCGCTCACCTCTCCGTTTCCGGAGACTTGCACACCCAGGGGAACGCTGGTCTCTACACCAGGCCTCTGGCTTCCCACCCTGGACCTGGACACCGCTGGCGAGGCGTCCCTGTGAACTGGGACGGTCAGGAGTACGAAGCTTCCTCCGAATGGTTTGAAGTTGTAGCTAAGGGAGCAGCACAGGATGGTTCCCCTTTTTCCCCATTGTTAAGTGTGAGCGAGGCCCCAGGTTTCCCTGCGGCCATTCGTAACCGAAGGAGCCTGTGGTCGTGTGATAACCACGCCAACGTGACCGGTTGCCCAGCACCAGTGAGAGACCCAGTTATTCAGAGATTGACATGTGGGCACGCCCCTTTCCGAAACATTCTGATGAACTAGCTGTCGGCCTCATGTGAGTGTGTAAACGCGTAGTTACGATGAAGCCACGTGGCTTGTCAAGGACAGGATAGTGGGGACAAGTGGCAATCCAATCTCGATGACCTGAAACTGAGTTTTCTTCTGTAACCCACACATTAAACTTTTTTTTAAAATCAGAATTGTTAGGGGCATTTTTGGGCAGCTGTCATTTTGGACAGGTGACATCTGGGAGGCGGCCAGCTGCAGGACTGTGCTCCCCTGTGTGCCCAGGACTCTGCGGGAGCTCCTGCACAAAGTCGGGACCGAGACTGGTGTCAGCTCATCTTCTGGGCCCCGGGCTGGCGTCTCGTCCACTGTCCGCCCTGTTTCTGGTTCTGTCTGTCTCTGCATCGGGGGGCCGGTGCACGGAACGGTGTTTGGAAGGAAACTGGTTCAGAGAAATGGGAGGTTTGCTTTACGTGGAGCCGGCGCTGGAAACCAAGAGCGGCATTTGGAGCGCTTGCGACAGACGTGGGTCTCAGGAGCTGCGGGGGAGGGTTTTGCTTGAGTGTGACCGTCTTTCCTTTCCACGTTGAAAACGTGGCAGGCTGTCACCAGATCTAGCTTGGGAGCATCGGTCCCCCTGCCCGGTGGCCCACAGCGGGTGGGCCGGGGCGCAGAGACGTGCAGAAAACCACCCTCGTTCGCTCCTTTCCTTGGAAAAACTCACCGGGGAGAGACAGCATCTTCCGGAAAGGAAGACCTTCTCTCGCTGTAGTTCTCGAATCATAGAAACGCACCCGGCCCACTGTTTCCAGTGAGGGCTCCTCGGAGAGACAAGACCCTTTTTTAAAGTTTAAGTGTGCAACGATGTTGACAGGGAGAGCGGAAGGGGGCGAGAGAGCCGCGGAGGAGGCTGGAAAATGAGAGGCGGGAAGAAGGAGAAGTGTCACTGGGGGAGGGAGAGTCTCCGAGGCCGAGGCCGCGCTTCCTGGAGAGGGAAGTCCGTGCAGACGGGCGGAGAGAGCCAGCGGGCACGTGGCAACACGGGAACGTGGGGGCGGGCACGTCGGTGCCCAGAGTGCTTGTCCATTTCAGAGGCAGAAGGTTCTGGAACTGGGGAGTCGGCAGGGCCGCGGTGCCTGCGCTGGCCAGTATGGGGGCAGGGGTCGGAGAGAGGCGGGTCGGGGCGGTGGTTGCTGACTGTGCCCCGCCGAGCAGCCACGCCGCTCCGGCGCGTGGAGCCGGGTGACAGCGGCGGGGACGGGAGGAAAGCCACGTGATCGGTGTGATTCTCTCAGTTCCGGGCCCTGTGTGTGCATATAGACTGAGAGGAGCAAACTAGGGTGTTTTTTTCCCATTCTGGAAACGGAAAATTATTGACATTTTCCCCTGCTCCAATCCTTTACTTAGATGCCTCTCACAGAGTTAGTTAGCTTCCAGCGTCTAGGTCAGAAGTCTAAGTGAGAGTGAATATTTAACCACATTCGAGGACGGCCGGTAATCTTCAGCACAGACCGAGGCACCAGACTTCCGAGAAAGAAGACTCCAGCGGGGGAAAAAGCCGACACTCCCATGGCCCACTCGGGGACAGGTGACAGGGCCCCTCTGTTCCTGGGAAACGCTCAGTCACCCTGTCCGGAGCGGCCGGACTCAGCCGCGGGCTTTCCGAGTGGGACGAGCCGTTCTCCGCCAGAGGGGGTTTCCACAAGCCGCACGCCCAGCTGCCCGGCCAGAGCTGGTGGTCCCGAGCATGAACCCTCCGAAAGGCAAGAGCAAGCAGCTAAGCGTAGAGCTCGGGGGAGGCGTCAGTTTCGGGAGAGGGGGCGCTGGGACTCCAGCCCCTCACCTGTTGTGCCGAGACAGCTGCCGTCTGCGAAGTCGCCGGGCCGTCCCCTCCCTCTGCCTGCATCGGATCTCTGTGGAGCTGGATCCAGCCAGCCTTGTCACCTCTCTAGAGGCCGCTGTTGTCACGACCTCACACCCTACGTTCCTGACGTCACCTGACCCTCCGAGAGGCTCATACTCAGCCTTCCCAGCTCTGAGCTGCCCAGGGATTCCTCCCCGCCAAGCCAGGTCCTTCTCCCGGTCCAGGGAGTGGCTTCCCACTGGGGACCGGGAGACCGAACGCGTGGGGTGGACCACGAGTCCGTGTGGCCTGCGCCTCCATGTCCTCACCTTCAAGCTGGGAGGACGCAGTGCTCTCCGTGAGCGGTCGAACCCAGCTCATCCCGAGCAGCCTGTAGGTGTTTCTTTGCCCACGGTGAACTGTTGGGCTTGATGTGAACTGTCTGCGCCCACTTCCCGGCGCCCGTGGGGATGGGCAGACACGGCCCTGAATCTCCGGTGCCACCGACTCTCCCGAATTCTGACCCTCCATCCCCCCTTCACCCCCACAAGCTCTACCCCTGAGATCTCAGCCTAAAATCATTTTCTTAGGGAACCCCCCGAACTGCCTTCCCAGGCCGGACCTCCGAGGCGAACACTCGACCCTTGGTGCTTCTCGCCTGAAACACGGGTGTGCTGTGTCTGTCTGTGTGGCGGCCACGTGCCAGTCCCTGCCGCCGTGCGTCACAGACCCTGGAGGTCAGGGGTTGGAAGCCATCGCTGCCTGGCTCATCCTTGGCTGTGTGACCTGCAGCTCCTGCTGGCCCACCCTGTGCTTGAGGTTGCTTTAAGGCGTGAGCAAACGCCACCTCCTTCACGAAGCCTTCCTTGATCCTGCCCCAAACTGGGTGCAGGACCTTGTCCCTCAGAGACTGCTCCGGCAGGCGGGATCTCCGATCATACTGTGATCGTGCCGCCTTCGCTGCAGCCACTGTCCCGGAATTCTCCGGTTTTTATTCCAGAGCTCTTTCGTGTATTTGGCACACCCTCACTGAGCATCTACTGTGTGGGTCGGGCGGCGTTCTGGGTGCTGGAGGGCAGGGGGAGGCGGCTGAGAACACTCGGTGTGCGGCCCCCGGGCTGAGCAGACAGGCAGCACCGCTCATGGTTGGTCGGAGCTCGGAACCGGCGTGGTGGGCGGGGCAGGCTGGCGGCCACCGCATCTTAGTGGCGACCTGGGCATCCGGCTCCGTTAATATTTGTCTTTAAATTCAGAATTTCTCTTCACTGAAGGAACCATGTTGGGAGAGAGGAAGGAGTGAACAAAAATTACACAAGAAATTTCAGGACCCAGTAGAGTCCCGATTATTATCTTAAGGACATTACGTGCCTGCGTGAAATCCCTCTGACCCACTTAGGTCCGCAGAGTTAAGTCGAGGTGAACGCTAATTCCAGTCCCACGTGTAACGACCTGTCACAGGGAAGCACCGCCCACGCAGTCATGGTCCACCTGCCCTCTGTCGGGATAGCACCGGCGGGGAAGCAGGCAGGCCCCGCGCCTGCGTCTGTGTTGGCCCGGCAGGTGTGATGACGGCTCTGCCAGGGAGGCTCGAGGGCCGAGAGCCGGCTGGTGTGTGCCCTGAGCTCAACGCCGTTTGGTCTGATAGGCGTGCAGGAGGCGAACTGTCCCCAGACGAGCTGTCGTCCCAGGGTAATAGGCACTGAGGGGTGTCCAGCCTCCGGAGGCAGGTGGGCTCCTTGCTTTGTGGCTGGGGCGACAGGGAGGGCGGGAGGGAGCTGTGTCCTGCCCGTGGCTTCCTGGGCCTGGGTACGGCCAGCAGGAACAGGGCTGGCTGACGGCCTGTGAACCTCCTGTCCCCCTCCAGGCACGGGGCTGCCTTCCAACAAGGCTCCCTAAAACCAGGCAAGAAGACGGGTTTGAGGTTCGTTGAGTTTCACTAACCCACAGTAAAATGTACCCTCTTTATGTGCATTCTGTGAGTTCTGGGGCGTTTCCTTGCTGCTTGTCGGCTGGGGTGCCCCAGGCCTCCGTGACAGCTGCCAGACGGCAGCGTGGCCCACCCGTGGCCCGAGCCCTTCTCACGCTCCGAGCCTCTCCAACCTCATCTGCCTCGCCGCCGCTGCAGAAGGTCCTCTGCTTTACAGAGCTCAGGCAGCTCGCTCGGCCCGCGGGGGGGGGGGGGGGCAGGCTCGTCGCCCCTCCTAGGGCCCGGGCCTGTAGCGGCGGCCCGGGGCGGCCAGGACAGCGCCCCACAATCTGGCTTTAACCGTGGGCGTCTTTCCCTGGCAGCTGTGACGGCCAGAAATCCAAAGTCAGGTTGTCAGCAGGGCCACACGCCCTCTGAGACTCGAAGTCTTCCTTGTCTGCTCCTAACTTCTGGAGATGCTGTCACCTCGTCATTCTTTGGCTGTAGAAGCGTCACTCCTCTGTCAGCCTCTGTCGTCACATGGAGCTCTCCGAGTGTGTCTGTGTCTGAATGTCCCCTTTGTGTATGGATACCGGTCCTACTGGATGAAGGGGCCCCTCCAGGATGACCTCAGTTAACTAGTGACACCCGAAAGGCCCTGTTCCAATACGGAGGGTAAGACGTGGGCATAGCTCCCTGGGGACACATGTCAGCCATTACGGGACCTGTGATCAGTTCTGCAGAGCCTCTTTGCCAGGTGAGGTCGCCTGTCCATAGGCTCCAGGGGCAGAGTGCGGACACCTTTGGGGGCTGTCATTAGGCGCTATACCGTGGTCCGAACATGGCACTCACGTTCGACTGGCAGCTGCCACCTGCTCGGGGAGGTGTAGGACACTGAGACCACAGCACGTCCCGGTCGTGCTCCAGTGTGGGTGACCCGGAGGGCAGATGCATAAGATCAGATGTCGAGTTGGGACCAGGGTTGCCAGGGCGTTAGGCCACTGGGGTAGGCCGGCCATCCCAACCCTGCCAGGGCGGTGACGTTTGAGAACAGTGACGTGCAAGAAACAGCACAGGGCGTGGAGCTGGGAGGCCCCTTCAGCCCTCCTGCCGGCTGGTGCCCAGGCGACAGCCTACTGTGGCTGTGGTTACCGCTGGGGTGCAAGCGAGGGAGGGGCCAGGGGGCGAGGAACCCCTCGTGGTTCGCTCTCCAGCTCCCCGCCGGTGTCCCAGCTCCGGGGGGACGGACTTGTCTGTTGTCTTCATTCCTGGGCCCACGGTGGCTGCAACCTGGCCCTGCACAGGTGGCACTGAAACCTGTTTCGGGAACAGCCTTCTCGCCACTCGGTCATTTGTGCCCTTGGCCTTTGCGAATAGACAGACTTTCTGGTGTGGAGTTCTGTTCGCAGGCTGGTGCTGCAGCCATCCTGCCCAACAGACGGAGCACCTGCCGGAGCGGGTGGAGACCTTCAGGAACGGCAGTGGGTGCCCTGTAGTCCGGGCTGTGGGTTCCACTGGAGAGTACAGGAATGTTTCTTTTTCACTCTTCTTTGTAGGAAGTGAAAACTAAAGAGAAAAACAGCCATTATAACGGCAGAGCTGGCAAATATTTATGAGCTCATGAATATTTATGAGCTGAGTAGTTTTAACACATGAATACGGGAGCCCCATTTCTGATAATGGCTTCGTAGTTCGGAAGTCAGCTTGAAAAGATGGAGAAAATTTTCCAATATGCCGAGTCCCTGGAGAGCTCACGAGGGGGTGGACAGTCACCAGACAGGTCTGAAGATGATGGACATGTGACATTTGGGGCCAAAGCAACACCCCAGGGACAAAGCTGTTAAGAACCTAAGTAGCACTTCTGTGGGGCCAAGGGCCAACATTTGGGATAGAAAACCTTTAAGGTTTTCAATCTCTAACTTTGGGTTGGAATCTCAAAAAGCTGCCCCCCACCCAGAGGAATACAGGTAGTCTGGGGACCATCCAGCTGCTCAAGGACTGAAGCCCGGACATCTTGGTCCTGTGGTTGGATTAAGGTGGCCCCAGGTGGCGGGAAGCACCTGAGGAGACGGTCCCTGTCACTCGTCATTGGGAAAACGCACGTTTGTGGCAGGAGATGTCACTGTTGGCCCGCCGAGCAGGATGGCTAAGGTCAACCGTGTGGGCTGAGGGTGTGGGGCAGCAGGACCGCTCCACCCCGGTGACTGGCCCGTGAACAGCACGGGACAACATTGGCGAATGGCTTCACTGACGCTGTCGTCAGAAAATGTCATGGACCTGAAGCCCCTGAATGCACCCCCGGCCCGGAAGGTCTTAGGGTGCTCTCCCGGAACGCAACAGCAGCGGTTTCCGTGTTTTCCTTAAGCAGGTGTTTTCTCTTCCCTTTGTGCTCTTGTCTCTTTAAATCGCACTCACTCTCGTTTCTTTAGAGAAACCGTGTCCCACACCCAGGCTTCTCCCTCTGCACACTGGTGTGCCCTCTGTGGACTCTTCCCCAGGCTTGTTCACGTAGGTGATACGAGAGGGGGGTTTTGGTGAGAAAGGGAGTGACGTTCAAAGTGTGTCACTGGTGTTGGACTCGTTCGGTGAACATTCCTTGAATACCCGCCTCGTGTGGAGAGGACGGTGGCCGCCCCGAATTCTGGTTGCGGAGGTAGGGATTGGTGGGCAGACACCACCAGTGGGCCTGCGGGGGGGGGGGTTGTGGGGACACAGAGGACAGACCGGGCCCGTCCCCATGGGTGGACCTCGGAAGGCTTCTGGGAGGAGGTAGTAGTTGAGCTTCCCCTTAAATGTGCAGGGATGGCAGGCACTCGAAGCTCAGGAACAGGATAAGGCCTGGAGGCCGGAGGGCCCGGGGTGCAGTTGGCGAACGCAGAGCCGTTTATTTTGGTCGGAACACAGGGGTCTGCCCAGGGAAGGGGCATGAGACACTGATGGGGGAGTGTCCCCGAGAGGCCAGGCGGCAGCAGCAGGCCCCTGTGGCGGGCCCTGGGGGCGGGGCTCTGTGCCCTCCCCGAGGAAGCGGCCCTGGGAAGGAGGGTCCCCAGCAGGGCTGGGACAGCCTTGGAGTCAGGTGCCGTCTCCCTCTGGCTGTCATCAGGGGCCAGGGACGGAAGCTGCAGGGTGTCACCAGGCGAACGGGCTTGAAGAGGCCCCAGGTGTGCGGCTGGGGTAGGCAAGGGGGTGTGGCAGGAGAACCGGGTGCTGCCCGGGGCGGGGCAGGGAAATTGACTTGGGGTCCAGCCTGGTCTTTGAGTGGCCACGTGACCGTGGACGGAGCTCATCCTTGGTCTGTTTCCTTACCTGCAAATCCAGGTGTCTGGAACGGAGGCGTCTCAGGGAGGTCCCTCTGGGGGGCTGGAGTGACCAGGCCTGTCCTTCAGGCTGTATCGGGAAGAGAGCTGGTGACGGGCCAGTGAGGAGGCCATCCCAGGGGTCCAGGAGCCAGGGAGGGATGCCGGGGAGGGGATGGGCTGGATGCTCGTGATGTAGGAGGGAAAGACTACATTCAGATGAGCAGACCGCACTGCCCGAAGGACGGTGAGCTGTGACTGTCCACACACGAAAGACTGAGGCCACCTCAGGGCGTGTCGGGTGCGAGGCATGCTGACAGCCGTCCCACCTGTGATGTGCTCTCCTGCTGCGTGGGTGGCTGCGTGGGGAGCTTCCGTGTCCAGCCCAGCGGAAGTGTAAATCAGTTCCCCCAGAGACCGCCCTCTGACTCCCAGCCCTGGGCCCTGCGACTCGACCCTGCTAGGTTCCTGGTTTCTCTTATTTCCATGCAGAGCTCTCCCTCGCAGCAGAAAGTTCGCGCCTTTCTCAAACAGGTCACTTCTGTGCCCGTGGGGGCGAGCTGCTTCCACCCTGTTTCCTCAGCGCAGTGTCGTTCACGGGCAGAGCGGCTGTGGCCAGAGCCCCCGGGGTTTTATTGTTGCAAACTCGTCCTGGATATCTGCGTGGCGGGGAGCCGCTTGTCCAGGGGGTCAGGCGGAGTTTGTTCCTGTCCATCCACTCCCTGCTCGTGTGGGGTTCCACGGGGTCACCAGGTGCCTGGGGTTCTTTGGCGGGTTGGTCGTGGTGAACAGGAATGGAGGCCATGTAGCCTGGGACGCTCTGGCTCCTGGCAGGAAGCACAGACCGGTTCTGCTGGCACCAGGGCGGAGGGAGGGCCTGAGAGTTGGGGCTTCCGGAGGCCTCGAGCCCCTGAAGGACCCGCCTCGGGGTGGGGCCGCGGGTCCCTGGAGTTAGGGGTTTGAGGTGTCAGGTCCTGGCAGTTCCTCCTGAGACACAAGTTCCCAAGGCAGCAGTTCAGGCAGGCCCTCCGCTCTGTTTAAAAACCGCAGACGGGGAAATGGTACTCCTGAACAATCTCCAACTTGCCACAGGCAGAGGAAAGCCGAGGACAGTTCAGATGACGGGAGAAATGGCAGCAAACTGCAGACCTGGTCCAGGGTCCCGTACTGTCAAGCACGTGACAGGGTCAAGTGACAAAACTTGAGAATGGGTCGTAGATACCGTATGTCTGTTACATTTGCTGGACTTGATAAGGGGGCTGCAGCGGGTGTGCGAATGGCCGTATCTTGCACACAAGCACACACACACAGGCACACACACACACATTATGACTATCTACCTACTTTCCTCGTACAAACAAATCAAGTGGTGAGGAAGGCCAGTGGGTAGAATATTCATTAGGAGTGAGTATGGATGAGTTGGGGCTGATGGTGTGCTTTGCACTATTTTGTGTGTGTGCAACTTTCTCTAAGTGAAATTGCAAATAAAAAGTGAAAACGCAAACAGTGAAACAGAAGTATGTGTCCCCACTATGTTTATAACCATGTTCGAGTTCAGAAAACGTGAGTAAAAGCCCACCACCCTAAAACAGCGCTCCTCACCGGCCTTCCTTTCGGGACATTTTTAAAATTGGACTTCTCCGGTTTGGAGGTCACTGTTGATTCCCACGCAGCTCTAGGAAATCACGCAGGGAGTCCCTGGTTTGCTCTTCCCGGCTTCCCCACGTGGTGACATCTTGCACGACACAGTGCAGTGTCATTTTGTCCCCCAGACACCCCTCAGGCAGCCCCTTTCCAGCCGCATGCCCCCCCAAGCCCTTGCTCATCCCTGGGCACCTGGTCTCTGTGTCGTTTTGTCACTCCGAGAAAGTTACATAATGAACCACATCGCGGGGACCTCTGGGGATCGGCCTGTTTCGCGCCACGTAACTTCCGTGAGGCTCACCACGCTGCTGGGCGAATCAGAGCTTCATCGCTTGTCCTGGCTGAGCAGTGTTGCTAGGACTGGGCACTCCGAGTCTGTTGCCACCCCCTCCCCAACCCTGCCGGAGGCGGCCGGGGGCTGTTTCCAGTTTGGGGTCCTTGTGCATGAAGCTGCCAGGCAGATTCGTGTGCGGTTTTCTGGTCTTGTTTTGAATATGTTGGTGGCAGCGGTGTGGTCGACAGCGCACGACGTGTGGCTGTTGTGCAGACAGGGCTGTGCAGCCACGGCACAGCCTAATTTCAGGACGTTTTCATCACCCCCGACAGCAGCCACACACCATTCCCCGCGCCCCGCCCCCAGCCCCGGCTGACCCCAGTCTACTTTCTGTCTAGGACTGGCCGATCCTGGACGTTCCACGTGAAAGGGTTCGCACGGTCCGTGGTCGTTTGGGGCTGGCTTCTCTCGTGGAGCGTGATGTTGCAGTGTGGCCCACGCCTCACTTCTCCTCTTCAAACGTACAGCGTGGCAACAGCACAGTTTATTTTCCCAGCTGTGTGGGTGCCGTTTGGCAGTTTCTACTGTGGGCTCTGATGAGTCATGTGGCCGTGGACATGCGTGGGAAAGGTTCTCTGTGGACTTCTCCAGGCGGAACTGCTGTGTCCCAGGGTAGCTGCGTTTAGCTTTCCGAGGGCTGGCCAGACTGCTTTCCACACGGCCGCACTGTCTTCATCTCAGGAGCAATGAGTGAGACCCAGCTTCTTCCACCCTCTGCCGTCACTCATCGCTGTCTGTCTGTGAGCCCGGCCATCCTGGCGGGTGCGGGGTGGCGTCCCCTAATGACTGATGACACTGAGTGTGTTTTCCTGTGCCTGCTGGCCATCTGTACGTCTTCTTTGGGAAAATGTCTATCTAATTCTTTGCCCAGTATTATAAAATATGTGTATTGATTTTAGACAGAGGAAGGTAGAGAGAGAGAGAGAAACATTGATGTGAGAGAGAAACATCGATCAGCTGCCTGTCACCCCCCCAACTAGGGATCGAACCTCAATCTAAGTCTGCGTCCCGACTGGGAATCGAACCCCCTACCTTTTTGGTGTACAGGACGACGACATTTCAACCAACTCAGCCATACAAACCAGGGTCCAATTATTTTTAAATATTTTATTTATTTATTTTTAGAAAGAGGGGAAGGGAGGGAGAGAGGGAGACATCAGTATGTGGTTCCCTCTTGTGCGCCCCCTACTGGACACTTGGCCCGAAACCCAGGCATGTGCCCTAACTGGGAATCGAACCAGCGACCCTTTGGTTCACAAGCTGGCACTCAATCCTCTGAGCCACACCAGCTGGGGTAGGGCCCAACTTTTAATTGGAGTATTTGTCATTTTGTTGTTGGACTGTAAGAGTTCTTTATAAAATCTGAATACAAATCTCCTATCAGCTATATAATATACAAATATTTCCTCCCATTCAAGGAGTCCCCTTTTTACCTTCTTGATGGTAATGTTTATAACCGCAGATTTTAAATTTCGATGTCCAGTTTATTATTTGTGGGTCACTTGTGTTTTTGCTGTGCGTACGGATTTGCGTGTGAACAGAAGGTTTCGTCTGTTTCCCGGAGAGAAATGCTCCAGATGCCCCAGAGCGCACCTGCAGGTCTTAGCGCGGCTGCCTGTCAGGCTTGGAGGGAGGGCACCCACCTGTTTCCCCGAGCACTTGGCCCGCGGCCCCGCCCCCGCGGCCCCGCCCCCGCGGCCCCGCTCTCCGCGGCCCCGCCCCCGCGGCCCCGCTCTCCGCGGCCCCGCCCTCCCGCGGCATCTGCACGATCCCATTCGCCCACATCCTCTTCGGCTCCTGGGCTTGTCGCCGTTTTTTGATGTTGGTTTTTAAATGGTGGTCCGCTTCACTTTGGTTAAGTTTAGGTAGTGCGTGGTTTTCAAAGCGTCGATCTGTTTCTTCTAAGTTGTCGAATTTATGAGCCTAAGACGGTTTGTAGCCATTTCTTGTTAGCCTTTCGCTGGTTGCCGGCTGTGCGGTGACATTGCAGCTCGTTCCTGATGTTGCCGATTTGTGTCTCGTCTTTTCATTCTGGTCAGTCTTGCTAGAGGTTTATCAGTTTTATTTTTTAACCCTCACCTGAGGATATGTTTATTGATTTTAGAGAGAAAGGAAGGGGTGGGGGACAGAGAGAGAAAGAGAGGGAGACATAGATTGGTGGGTTGCCCTCATACGCACCCTAACAGGGGATCGAACCTGTAACCTAGGCATGTGCCCCAACCGGGGATTGAACCCACAGCCTTTTGCTGTACAGGATGACGCTTCACCCAGCCGAGCCCCCCGGCCAGGGATAGAGGTTTATCCGTTCTGTTGATGTTTTTCAAAGAAACAGCGGTGTGCTTCATTGGGTTTCTCTGTTTTCCTGGTTTCCCATTGATTGCCTCTCTTAACCTTGTGATCTTCTGCCTTATTTTGCTATTATATTGTCAGTTTCTTGAGGTAGGAATTTAGATTATTGATGTGAAGCCTTCTGGCTTCTCTAGTAGAGGCATTTAATGCTATCAGTGCCCCTCCCAGCACCACCGGTCATTGGCTAGAACGGCAGCCTCGGCTTCTAGGGCTTTCTTGGAGACCCGGGCGGGCCAGGAGCACCCCACAGAAATGCCCCCCGGGGGTGCTGAGAAGATGGGTCACCCAAGTGACCCACAAACAATAAACTGGACACGTGCAAACGTGTGGCCACATGGGCACTGGGAAGTCTGCAACCCTCCACATTTATTTTTGCCATTGCTTTATTTTTTTTAATTGATTGATTTTAGAAAGAGAAGGGGGGCCTCGATTTGTTGTTCCACTTATTGATGCATTCACTGGTTGATTCTTGTATGTGCCCTGACCGGGGACTGAACTCACAACCTTGGTGTACTTGGGCAACGCTCCAACCAACTGAGCCGCCCAGCCACGCCCATTTTGCCGTTACTGTAAATCCCCAATGTTCACTTTAAAAACAAGTTAGAACAATACGGGGTTGGGATTTTTTTTTCCAATTTCTAAACTTTACTGAAGTCTCTACCAAAGATTTAAAATGCAACAGAGTGTGTATTTAACGTAGAGGTGAGAGGAAGGAAAATCGACTTGTAGGTACTTGGCCCCTCCGAGGCCAAGGCGCCCCCCGTCCGGTGAATTCTCCAGAATTAGGTGAGGTCATCGCACAGGTGCGTCCCCATCTGTTTCCTGAAGTTCGTGCCACAGGGTCTCCCAGCCATGAGTTGACCATCGGTTCATCGGAAGCAAAGGTTCAGCCTGTCGCGCGTCTGATCTGTTTCTGCCAAAGGCCTTCCTGCTCGGGAGTGTCCCCGGGGCCGTCCGTGCCAGGCCAGAGGGTTTGCACAGGGAATGTGGACTGGTGTCCACAGGCTCCCAGTCCCGTGGCCAGCTTCTCGGCTCCCTCGCACTTCCTGCATTGGGCCCCAGGCGCGCCCGGAGTCGCAGCTCTCCTTTCGTGAGTCCGATGTCAGCGTGGACGTCAGCGTGGGCACGGGGAGGAGACCCCTCTCAGGAGCGAGGCAGGGCGTGGGTGGGGAGAGGAAGCAGTAAACACCGGCGTGCCTCGGTGGGACCTCTGTGCAGACGGGGTTGGGCCGCTCTCCTGGGAGCGGGTGGGGGCGTTCTTCCTGCGAATTTGGAGGAAGGGACGGCAGCTCTCTGCTCCTCCTCCCTGGCCCCTGGGCTCGTCACCCCATCACAGGCCAGGTCCTCTCCATTACAAAAGTCCAGTGCCTGGGGCCCCGTTGGGAAAGATCTAGATACCTCCAGTTAAATCTACGTGGGTGGCATGCAAGTGCCCACAAGGTGCTCGGTTTAATTCGGCCAAACCGAGTCCCGGGGTCTTTGCCCCACTTCACGCTCCGGCACTTTCTTCCTCCGTGTTCACGGGCTCGTCCGCACGTTCTGTGCCCCGAGATCGTGTTAATCACAGCACAGGCGGTGACGACTGACCTGAGTCTGTGGGTTTCCGGTGCCGGGTGAAGCTATAGAGGGCTTTGGAGCTTTCTGTTGTTCCATCTGAAATGTCGCGTTAATCCTAGACTGATACACAAGGCAAAAGGCTTCCAAGTGTTAAACCTCATATCTAAGAAGTATATGGGAGAGCGTAAGGAGTCCAGCAGGGTCGTGGGTGAGCGAGGGCGGGAAAGAACAGTTCTCCGCCTGAGGGCTGTGTCACCTGCTGCCCGAGTGGGCCTCTTCAGCAGAAGTCCCACCTTTTCCCTGTCAGTGTCCCTGAGGCCTCCCCGGGCTTCCTTTAGCAAACAAGAAAATGCACACAGGTTTCTGTGTGATGGTGTCACCAAGCCCATGAGGTGACGATGTGACGGGTTGACAGCGCAATGAATTAGGGTTCAGTGCAGAAAGGTACGGGCAGCGAAGTGACTTCTGACATCCGTCACCGCTGACCCCGACCCTTTGAGCTCAGGACGAGTCTGGGCGTAAAAATCCAAGTCCAAGTGCCCGTGTTCTTCCCCTTGAGACCAGATCCCCCGCGCCAAACGGCTGTTGAGAGTTGGCACCGTATCAAGCTGTTATTTAATATTTAATTTAGGAAAGTATTTATGAAGAGGCTTCTGGGTCCCAGGAACCCCACTAATCACATGGGGAGACGGAGCTGTCAGCGCCGGCAGCGCCCTGGGGAGCCAGCCGTGAGCGGGTTCCCCTCGGTCTGTGGTTATTCCAGTCAGCTGATGAGCCTCCTTGGCTGCCTTCAGAGCAGCTGAACTGTTTCATCACATAACGTTCCCGGCCCTCTCTCCGCTGCTGCTGAGGCAGAGGGTCAAACTGGGGGTCTGTTCGGGCCTGCACGTGGCAGTCCGTCCTGATGCCTACTGCGTGCGTGCGGGCCCCAGGCCCCAGGCCCAGGCCGGGGCCAGGCCTCTCCGGGTGCCTCGGCTCCCAGTTCCCGCCGAGCGGGACGTCCTTCACTGTTATGCTTAGATTTCCGCCCTCCTCTTGAATGCTTCGTTTTTAAGTCCCCGCGATAAGGACGGTTCCCTCTGCACATTTCCGATCGTGCTTCCAAGGTGGGCCTGCTCCGACTCTGGCTCCAGGTCCCCGAGGCCTTGTTGTCTTTGGCAGGCCGTCCACGTGCCATTGTGCCGTCCAGCTGAGAATGCCGAGCCAAACCGGGTCTCGAGGACCTTCACCTAGTTCCCAGGGAGTCGGTACTGCGTGGGCCTGCCTCTGTGCCGAGCACGTGCTGCCAGGGTTCGCCCAGGACAGGGCCGGGGTGCGTGGGAACCAGAGGAGAGGGCACCCAGCCCGCCTTGGCTTCATACCCGTAGCCTCTCATTTTAGCCTGAGCCTCCAAAACAGAGAAGGCCTTGTGTCAAAGGTCACCCACTGCTGTCGTGTGCTTCCAGAGGTTCCACCTGGCCTGTGTTGAGGTGACAGGAGACAGTAATCGAATCTCTCTCCTCTCTTGCTCCCTGCCTTCCTCCCTTTCTCCCTCCTTCCCTCCCTTCCTTCCCCCTCTCTTTTCTATTTCTCTTCAAAAAATGTTCCGTAGTGCCCTGGCTGGTGTGGCTCAGTAGACTGATTGCGGGCCTGTGAACTACTGGGTCACCAGTTCCATTCCTGGTCAGGGCACGTGCCTGGGTTGCAGGCCAGGTCCCCAGTAGGGGGTGTGTGAGAGGCAACCACACAATGACATTTCTCTTTTTCTCCTTCTCCTTCCCTTCCCCTCTCTCTAAAAGTAAATAAATAAAATCTTTTAAAAAAATGTCCCATAGTTTTTGTAGACTGTTTCATATTTTCAAAGGAATATTTCCCCATAGTTTTTGTATACCCCATTTCATAATTTTCAAAGGAATATTTTTTTATATTTTTATTTATTTATTTTTAGAGGGGAAGGCAGGGAGAAAGAGGAAGAGAAACATCAGTGTGTGGTTGCCTCTCGAGCGCCCCCTACTGGGGACCCTGACCCTAACCCAGGCATGTGCCCTGATGGGGAATCGAACCAGCTACTGTTTGGGGTGTAGGACCGCGCTCAATCCACTGAGCCCACCAGCCAGGGCTCAGAAGAACATTTTGACGGACAAATGTTCAGCCACGAAGACCTAAAAACAGCAGTTCCGTGGTTCACACGTGAGCTTCTGATACACAGGAAGCGGCTCCAACATTTAAAATGGACAGACTCAGGCTGAGCGCACTGACGAGGCCCATGGGTCTCCGGTTAAGGAAGGAGTGACGGGGTTACTCGGGGCGTCACACCTTTGCTGGACCCAGGGACCCAGGGACGGAACTGAGCCCTTTCTCAACCCCCGCTTTGCTCCCCCCCCCCCCCCGCCCCCCGGCTCTGGGAAAGCTCCCTGGGCTGGAGGCTGGAGACCTATTTAAGCCCCATTCGCATTCCAGGTCTTTCTGCAGCCGTTTTGTCCCGCCTCCTTGGCTGGACCAGGGCTGCCGAGAACAGCCCTCCTTTGTCACGCTGCTGTGTCCCTCCGCAGCACGTGGGCACAGGGCGCAGGCCTGGCTCCTGGTGTGCTCTCCGTGCTGTGTGGTCAACCAGATGGGCGGGGGCTGGCGGCCCCCTGGGCAGAGCAACTGCGCTCGCAGCAGAGCCTGGGAGCCAGGATGTGCCGGGGCCGCCGGCAGGCCTGTCGCGATGGGTGCATGCTGCTGTTCTTCCCGGGGACCCGCTCGGAGGGAGCCGTCCCTTGCCTGCTTCGGCTGGAAGTACCAGGGGCGGGTATGGCCAGGGTCCCGGACGGCGCTGCCTCACCCCTGCGAGGAGCTCTATCTCACCTGGCCCTTCACCCACAGGGAGACCCCAGAGGCTCTCCCCGAACCCTGGGCTTCAGAACAACTGGCCCAACTCCCAGAGGCGGCAGCAAGGAGCCTGGCCCCGTCCTATTGGTCTACCATCTGCCCCGCGCATCTGAAGCTCTAGCCGGACAAGGGCACATTTGTAGGAAGCGGAGGTGGCTGTCCTTATGCGTGGTCCCTCGCAGCACTGCGGGCACACTCAGGTGTCCAAGGAGGTGGCTGCAGCATCCCCTGCCCCGGTCACGTGGTCTCCACCTGCTAGCTGGCAGCTCCCAGGCTGAACCGCACGGTTTGAAGGTTAGGGACTGCCATTTTGAGCCCGGTGCTCGTGGAGAGCAATGCTGTGACACCTACGTGTCATCGTGCCGGCCACTTGAAGTCTCGCTTCCGTTACAGTGCTGAGTAAAACAGGTGGAAAGACGCAGACCCGCAGCCTGGTTTTCCCTCTCAGGCCAGGAGAGGAGCAAGGTCTTCCAAATCCTTGGAAAGGAGAGCATCTCCCTTTATTTCTCCTCATGTGTCACCGTCACTGTGACAGTTCTTCGAAGCACTCGCAGTAGGAGATGGGAGTTTTCTGGGCCCCCAGGGCGCCGCCCCTTCTCTCTGCGCCCCAGGCCACTGCTTTGGACAAGGCCGAACTGTGACTTCTCAAAGCGTCCGCTGGGGTTCCTTTGGGTGGTGTGTCAGAGGAGCTTGGTGTTCTGCGGTCAGGATGCAGTGATGGCCGCCTTCTGTGGAGTCCTGCTGCCAGTGACGCAGGCTGGTCCTCTCCGCCATGTGAGCCACGGGCTTCCCGGTGACAGCAGCAGGTGGGGAGCTGAGTGTGAGGGCGTCAGCCCCTTCGGGTGATGAGTGACTCGCCGCGCTCCCCCGGGGTGGGCGAGGCATAGACACAGACGTGGAGGGCGGTCTGAACTCGGCCGTGGCCAGTGCCTCTGGTTGCCGTGGGGACGGGGGGCAGATGGGTGGTGGGGAGATCAGGTGGGAGACAGGTCATGCAGCCACCTGCTCTGAGGGGGTGGGGTGTCCGTCTGGAGGTCACAGGAAGTGGTTTCCATGTTTGAGTGAGAAGGCTGACTGGCTCGCGCAGGAACCACCGCCGCTGACTCTGTGCCTGGGTTCCTTTGCGAGCGGCCCGAACCAGGGGCCATGGAGCAGGCGGCTCACGCGGCTGACATTCACTCCCTCCCTGTCCCAGAGGCCGGGAGTCCCAGTGTGCGTGTCGGCAGGTCCGGTGCCCCGGAGGCCTCGCCCTGGGCCAGCAGGCCACTGTGTCCTGGCTGTGTGCTCGTGCACGCCCCGTCCCAGCCTTCTCTTCCCGCGAGGACACGAGCCTGGTGGGATCAGGGCCCGCTTTAGTGCAGTCCCTGCTCATCATCTCCACATATGGCCACGTTCCAGGGGGCTGGGGCTGGGACTGCGCCCACGAGCCTGGGGGTCCCAGTTCCGCCCGTCACGCGGCCCACAGGGAGAAGGCACTTTCCCCGGGAGCTGACGTCTGCTAGCCTTGCCGGGGACTCACCTGTTCAGGTTCCGTAAAACTGCGGTGTGTCTGTTAGGGCCCACCATGTGTTAGGGGTTCCTCAGGGGATTCCCCAGGGTACCAGGAGGGCGTATGATACCGTCTCCAGCACGTGAGCTGACTGCTCGTCCCTCTGCTGTCCCCGGCCCCCCAGCCGTAGCCATGCGGGCCTGCTTGTTCCGAGAAGGCACCAACTAGGTGCCTCCATCTGGGGGTCTTTGCGCTTGCTGTGGGGTTGGCGGGAATGTTCTGCCCCAGACCTCTGCACCGCTCTCTCCCTGTCCCTTCTGCTCTTGCTGTGCCCCGGTCTGCCAGGCAGCCCCTGCGCCCCACCCACTCTCCTGCGTCATCATGGCCCCAGCCAGCCGGCCACTTGTGAAGCGTCTCTGTTGATCTGCCTCTTGCCGTGTCCCCACCAGGAAGGTGTTCCAGGAGAGCAGGGGCTTTGTGCCCCCTCTGTCTTGTTCCCCTCAGACGCAGTGGGTGAGCTCAGCACGCAGGGTGACCCCGTGATGAGTGACTTTTCCTGCCTGGCCAGCGATGGCGCCTTAAACATTTGTGTTTAAAAATGTTCATTTTTCTGCCCTGGCTGGTGTAGCTCAGTGGATTGAATGCCAGCCAGAGAACCAAAGAGTCTCCAGTTCGATTCCCAGTCAGGGCACATGCTGGGCTGCGGGCCAGATCCCCAGTAGGGGGCGCCCAGGAGGCAGCCACACATTGATGTTTCTCTCCCTCTCTTTCTCCTTCCTTTCTCCTCTGTCTAAAAATTGAAAAAAGAAAAAGAAAAAAAGTGTTCATTTTCTTAGTGTGCTTATTAAGACTCAAGCTGTGGCAAGATGGTCTACATGTTAGTTTTTGGATTATGACTTCACGGATGTCCTCGTGGATACATGATGTTTTCGGTAACGTAAAACCAGTGCTTTTCTACGTCAGTTTCACCGGCGCCTTCTCTGTCCTCCCAGGGGGTCGGTGCAGCGCCGTGACCTGGCACCGAGACCTCGCCAGGATGGTGGACACAGAGAGCCCGATCTGCCCCCTCTTCCCGCTGGAGACCGATGATCTGGGAAGCCCGCTATCTGAAGAATTCCTGCAGGAAATGGGAAACATCCAAGAAATTTCTCCGTCCATTGGCGAGGACAGTTCTGGAAGCTTCAGTTTCACAGAATACCAGCACTTAGGGAGCGGTCCCGGGTCGGATGGGTCCGTCATCACAGGTAAGCGGGCCCCTTCCTGGGAGACGTTCCTAGGAACATCGTTTCCCACCTGAGCTCGAAGCCACAGATTCCCGATCACGTCGCAACAGGACCTGCGGGCAGGGAGTGCCGGGGCTCTGGCTGCACTCCGTCTTCCCGAAGGCCTGCGCCCGTCCTGGGCCCTTCTCTCCTCCGTGGGGACTCCGGAGTCCGTGTGTCAGTTTGGACCAGAGACGCCTGCCGGGGTTCTGATAGGGGCTGTGTTGAATCTGTGGGTCGACGTGGGGTGGGCTGACTTCTTGACCACGTGGAGTCTTCTGCACCACGACCAGTTTCTCCTTTCCCTGGGGTCTTTGATTTCTCACCGCGGTGCTTGGTGCTTCTGGGTGTGCAGGTCTTTCACGTGTTTCGTCCGATGTATCGCTGTTTAGTATTTTCTGATGCTTTGTAAATGATGTTTTCCAGATTTCAGTTTCTGATCGTTTGTTGCTATTTATAAAAATGCAGCTGATTTACGGCTATTGATCTTGCATGCTGCATCCTTGTTAAACTGATTAATTAGTGATGGCAGTTTTTTTTTTTGAAGATTTTATTTGTTTTTAGAGAGAGGGGAAGGGAGGGAGACAGAGAGGGAGAGAAACATTGATGTGTGGTTGCCTCTTGCACTCCCCCTACTGGGGACCTGGCCCGCAACCCAGGCATGTGCCCTAACTGGGAATTGAACTGGCGACCTTTCGGTTTGCACGCTGGCACTCAATCCACTGAGCCACACCAGCCAGGGCTGTTCTTTTTTTTCTGTTTTCTTTATCAGTCTTATTTCTGCTTCATTTTGAGTGGTTTATTTTGCTATGTCTTCAAGTTTACTAATCTTTCCAGTGTAACTTGTGTTTCATTTTGGATAATTATCTTGCGGTGCCTTTGAGTTCACTGACCCTCCTTCTGCAATATCTAATCCCCTCCTAATCCCATTCAGCATGGCTTTCCCGTCAGATACCATAGTTCCTGTCACCGGAAGCGCAATTCGGTTTTTTCCTGCCCTTTCTCTGCCTCACCTGTGCAGTCTCTCACTGGCTTCCGGGGCGTTTACAATACAGTCATGATAACTCTAAAAACTATCTACAAAAATGTATCCCGTGTATCATTTCTGGGCCAGTTGCAGCTCACTGATTTCTCTCCTTACTCCAGGTCACGTTTCCTGCTTCTCTGTGTGTTTTGTCACTTTTTTATTGGATGCCACCCACAGCGAACTGCGTGGATGACGGATGTTCCTGTTTTCCTGTAGATATTCCCGAGCTTTGTTCCTGGGTGCAGCTGCTTGAAAAACGTGCCCTTCAGGTCTCGTTTTTAAGCTCGGTGTGGATTCTAGAGGAAATTTTGCCCGATGCTGAGGCCGAGCCCTTTGGAGTGCTTTACCAAATGCCCCCAAATTTCGAGGCTTCCCACCAGGACTGTGTCTGGCTCCATGCGAGTCCCCATATGGTCCCCTCCAGTCGTTTCGGGGTGCTACTTGGGCACGTTTTCTCTTGGCTCTCCCAGCCAACAGAGCAAATACGTGGCAACTCGTGTGTGCACGCATGCCTGCAAGCACTTCCCCACATGGCCGTCCCTAGCTGTGCAAGGACAAACATGCAGTCACACCGGTGTCTGTGACTAACCCAAGCCCATCACCGCGTGACCGCCCTGGCCTCCTTCTCCCTCTCCAGTGGCAGGAGCTCCGGCTCCCACCACCCACCCTGCGTTAACTGAGCATTCATGTCCAGCTACGTGTGGAGTGCCGTCAGAACTGCTCACCCGTCCCCGTGAGCTGCTCGACCAGCCACCCCACGGTGTCTGAGTCGGTTCCTTTGCCTTTACTCCAGACACCACACGTTTCCACGGTTCCGTAGGGCAGGGGTGAGCTTGCACTGTGCTTCCGAGGTGGTTAGATTCTTCTGTGGCCTCCTGCCCTCCCTCTTGGGCTCTGCAGAACTCCTGGGTTATTTCTGCTGTATTTGCAACATGAAGTGTCACTCTGCGCTGGAAAGTTCCATGGGTTTTGACAGGTGCTTAGTATCATCTGTCTACTATTGCATTTTCCTATGATGGTTCATAACCTCCAAAACCCCCCAGTGCCTCTGGTCTTCAGCCCCGCCTGCCCCAGCCCGGCCGGCCTGCGGTCTTCTCCCCTCTCTCTAGTTCTGCCTTTCCCAGGACGTCAGGCACTCAGAAGCAGGTAGTGTGCAGCCTCTCAGACTGGCTGTTTGTCTGTGCATTCACCTCCTGAAGGGCATCTTGGTTGCTCCTGATTTTGGCAATTAGGAATAAAATTGCTATGAACATTCATATTTGGGTTTTTTTAAGACTTTATTTATTTTTAGAGAGGGGGAAGGGAGGGAGAAAGAGAGGGAGAGAAACATCAATGTGCGATTGCCTCTCATGTGCGCCCCACACTGGGGACCTGGCCCACAACCCAGGCATGTGCCCTGACTGGGAATCGAACCAGTGGCCCTTTGGTTCCAAGCCCAGTGCTCAGTCCACTGATCCATACTAGCCCAGGCTCATGTTTGGTTTTTGTATGAACATAAGTTTTCAAGTCACTTGCATAAATATCTAGGAATGTAATTCCTGTAAGAGTTCTGCTTACAAGAAGCTGCCAGACTGTCCTCCGGAGTGGCTGCGCCCTCTCGCAGTCCCATCGGCAGTGAGCGAGGGCCTGCTGCTCCGCGTCCTCGCCAGCGGTTGGCCTGGCCGCTCGTTCGGGTGTGTGTCGGTGTCTGGTGATTGTTTCATTCACAGTCTCCTGAGCACCAGCGACGTGCTGCATCATTTTCTGGGCTGACTTGCAGTCTGTACAGCTTCTTTAGTGAGGTGTCTACTCAGACTTTCTGCCAATTTTTTATTTGCATTGTTTGTTTTATTACTGTTAAGTTTTAAGTCTTCTCTGCATATCTGGTCTACAAATCTTTGATCAGATATGTGTGTTTTGCAAAGGTTTTCTCCCCGTCTGTGGCTTGCCTTTTTATTTTCTTAACAGTGTCTTTTGCAGAGCAAAATTTTCATTGTAAGAAAGGCCAACTTATTTTTTTCTTTCATGGGTTACGCTTTTGGTGCATAACAGGCATTGTTATTCCGCATTCTGGTGCGATTCACTGAGCTAACAGTCCCGGGTGAGCCGGGAGGACGCAGACACAGTAACAAGTTCTGCGGGCGCTTCCAGCGCAGGGCGTGTGGAGCCTGTGGTGAGAGGGAATCGTGAGACCCGCAGACCTGCGGGCCCAGACCGCGCATGCGCTGGCGGACTCAGCCGGGAGCCCCGCCCACCCGTGGATGCCCCTCCCTAAACACCTCACCTGTATCCTTGCAACCCTGATGTAGGCATAGACTGCGGATGCTTTGAAAATTCACCCATTTCTCCCGTCTGTCCTCAGACACCCTGTCACCGGCTTCAAGCCCCTCATCGGTCACTTACCCTGGGGTTCCCAGTAGCGCCGACGACTCCGCCAGCACAGCACTGAACATCGAATGCAGGATCTGTGGGGACAAAGCCTCGGGCTACCATTACGGGGTTCACGCATGTGAAGGCTGCAAGGTAGGCCGGACCGTGGGGTGCGGGGTGGCAGGGGGGACTGATGGCCTGCTTCGGGGGCTACCTGTGGTTCCTCCTGCCCTGCACACAAACGCTTGTCATTACAAAGCGGATCTGCAGAAAGCCCTAGATGGGACCTGACCCAGGGCACCGATCAGCCCCTCTTCAGAGGGTGGTGGCAGGAGTCGGACCGCACTTTGTGCGCACCTCGGAGAGGTGTGTCCTTCAAAGGGAGACCAGCCCCGTGAAAGGGGACCCCTGCATTGGGATGCGAGGTCAGGGAGCCTGGGCCCCTGTCTCTCATCTTTGCCGCAACGTCGGGGAGGGTGGTGGCTCTCCTGGCCATCAGAGACGCGCAGTGTCATGCGCGGTGTCCCACAGCACATGCCAGGTGACAGCCAGACCCGGCGCTGTCCCCTTCACAGCTGCTCCTGACCCCCTCATCCTTTCCTGCACGTTGGGGGTCTCTGCACCCCAACCAGGAGCACCCTGGTGCCTGTCCTCGTCCTCACACCATCTCAGCCGGACCGTGGCACACGTGACCCAAGGCCAGCAGGGCGGGGTCAGGCCTGGTCTCCCGCGTCCTGCCCACCGAGTCACAGGCCTTTCCGTGATTTTCCAGCATGACCGCAGGAAGGACCGGTCCCTTCTGGAATTACACGCATGTGTCAGGCTTGGCGTCGTGGGCACACGACATCTCACTTGGATGCTTGCCCCCAGAAGTCCCTTTCCTTGCACACACCAGACATTTTACCAACTTTCGGGAAGTGCCACAGCCCTAACGGCACGCTGCACGCTCTGCATTCTGGGAACGAGAAAGACGCCCTGCCTGGAGCCAGGCCGGTGCACAGGCGGGGGGCCGCGGGAGCCAGGGCGCGTCTCTGTCCTGACCTTTGAAACCCTCTCCCCTCGCCCTGCCTCCTGGCTTCGCACGAGCTCTGGCCGCCCTGCTCTCCAAGCCCAGATGACCAATCAGGGAGTAGGAGCCCTGCTCCGCCGTCCCCAGAAAATCGAGGCCTCCTCTCCCGGGGCCCAGTCAGGCCTCCCACGCAAAAATGGGGAAGGATGGCCCTGGCTGGTGTGGCTCAGTGGACTGAGCGCGGGCTGCGAACCGATGGTTTGCAGATTCAATTCCCAGTCAGGGCACATGCCTGGGTTGTGGGCCAGGCCCCCAGTAGGGGGCGTGAGAGAGGCAACTGGTGGATTCTCACACACCAGTGTCTGATGTTGCTCTCTCCCTCCCCCTCTCTAAAAATAAATACTTTTTTTTTAAAAAGGAAAAATATGGAAGAATGATGGAAAGCAAAGAAAAAAGAACCAGACTCAAACGTGCACACTTCACAGCTCTCTAGCCACGCACTCTTCAAGAGCTAATTGCAAAGGGGCCTTTCCTGTATGATTAAGTTACTTTTGTTTAGAGTTTTTAAAATAAAATCTGAGTTTTAAGTATAAATAATAATGTTTTTATTTACTGAATAAAGTTAAAGGTGTTCTTGTGGAGCAAGCAAACTGTTTACATAAAGCTGGCTTCCTTTTATCATATTTTAAAATAATGTTTGTCTTTTAGTAAGTTAACATTCCCTTATCAAAATTTTTAAAAAGTTATTAGTCACAAATACGGACGTACCCTAGGAGGGGAAAAAGTTAAATTTGCGTAAATTTTACCAGGACTAAGTAATGCTTTGGGAGATTGCGACTGTGTGTTTCCAAGCCAGGCGAGGACATTTTGACATTACTTCGAATTTTGCCTCGTTTTCTTGTTTTTAATCTTACATGTCATGACATTTAAAATACTCAGTGTGTCCCAGCTACGTCACACTCTTCAGGACCACTCCCTACATTTAGTTCGTTCTAAGGGGGAGAATTGGGGGAGGGCCTCGCTCTCACGCCCCCCCCCCCCCCCCCCCCCCCCCCCCCGCAGGGCTTCTTCCGGCGCACGATCCGGCTGAAGCTGGTCTACGACAGGTGCGAGCGCAGCTGCAAGATCCAGAAGCGGAACCGCAACAAGTGCCAGTACTGCCGCTTCCACAAGTGCCTTTCGGTCGGGATGTCCCATAACGGTAGGTGAGGCCGTCACCGCTCGTCCCAGCGTCCCAGCCCGTGCTCGGGTTGCCCTCCCGTCGCGGGGCGGACGGTGCTCGGCCAGGTCACGCTGTGCCCGCCGCAGCCTGAGAAACCGAAAGTCCCGGAGGCTGAGGCTCAGCGCAGCACCGGGAGTCACAGTTTCTAAGTGTTTCCAATGGTAAGACTCGACGCAGGGTTTGGAAGCCGACTGCCCGTCCCTGTGTCGCCGTGACGCTCCCTCCCGCGTCACACGCGAAGCAGGTGCCATCTGGGCGTCTCATCCTGCTGTGAATTTAACTTAATTCAGTCACCCTCTCATGTGAGAACATGCCACTTACCAGGCGAAGATAAACGTAAAAGGAGTTCGTAAAAGGGGCATGTCCACCTTCTGGAAAAAGGAAAAGGTGGGAAGTGAACTCACTCCAGCAGGATTCACGTCCCCCGCAACCGGAAGGCCCGATGGTGGGGGGTAGTCCTAAGCCCCACCTCCTGATTAATGATTAATGGAGTTGCCTTTCATTTTAACCTTTGGAAACCGTGCAGGATTAATGGAGTTTGAGTTTTATGTTCATCTCTCCAAAGCAGAAAGTGGAATGGCTTTGAGAGGCGGATTTGACCTTACCTGCCAACCTCCGTTTGGAGTTGTGCCTGCGCGCGGCTGTCCGGCCGTCATGAGCCACCATTCACGCTGCCGCACTCACGTCTGTCCCTTCCCCATTGTCCCCTTTCTCTCCCCACCCCCAGCTATTCGTTTTGGACGCATGCCAAGGTCTGAAAAAGCAAAATTGAAAGCAGAAATCCTTACATGTGACCATGACATAGAAGATTCCGAAACGGCAGACCTCAAGTCCCTCGCCAAGAGGATCTACGAGGCCTACCTGAAGAACTTCAACATGAACAAGGTCAAGGCCCGGGTCATCCTCGCGGGGAAGGCCAGCAACAACCCGGTAGGTGTCTCCCTCGCTGCGGGCGTTTGCCAGTCTGCCGCGTCCTGTCGGCACCAAGTCAGCCAGAGCGCAGAGGAGGGCTGAGAAGACAGGTGTTGAATGCTGGGGAGACAGTGTCTGTCCCCAAGGTGACCGAGAGACAGCGGGATGGAAACATTCATTCAGAGATGCTAAAGTGTAGCTTAACCACTCCTGTCTGCTGGGTTTGGTCTACCCCAAAGCTCCTAGCGACCCCGTTACTATAAGAACTATGTAATTACTATACCAAAAAAAGAAATCTAGTTAATAGCTACCAGATTCTAGGGTGTGTCTGAGTGCATTAAAAAAAAAATCCCCATTTTAACACCAGAAAATGAAGCCATTCGGGTCCCACTCAGAAAGTGTTCCCGCGTCCCTTCTCCCCGGACTGCCCCTCCTCTTCCACCTGCTCCCCTGCACACACTGTCCTTCCTTCCTTCAGTGGGAAGGGAGCCACGACTTAGGGCTTAGAAAGGGGGAGGTGTTTGCAGAAACTCTGCTATCTTTTTGGAAAGTTCTGGGCCTTTTCGGGAGCATCTGTGAGTGCCTCTGGGGGACCCCCTGCACGTACTTCATCACCTGCACAGCCTAGCGTCACCCCACCCTCACCCCCTCGACAACCAAGTCTGCCTCCATAGAGCTGCCTCCAAAGAGGGGGCGGCCGAGGCTGGCAGATAAAGACATTTGGCGCTTCCCTCTGAGCCTGGGAAACAGGTTCCGTGGGTACTAATGAATAGCTTGAAGCGATCCTCGTTGGGAATTACAAGCTGGAAGTTGTAGTCACGGTGAAATAAAGTATTTCACAAGCTCCTTTTTTTTGTGAACAGACTAAACCTCTTTTTCACAGACCCCTTTAATTCTTCAGTGAACTCTCCCATTACATCAGCTGAGACGCTTGTGGCGGGTTCGAGCGAACCCCAATAGAAACGGGAGGCGGCGCACCCAGCCGGGTGGCCCCAGAGGCCCGGCCGGCCGACTGCATCAGCGGAGCGAAAGCACAGTGGCCCGTGCGCTCCGAGTTCCTCTCCCGGAGGTGGTGGGGGAGTGTAGCCCAGAACCAGCGTCACCGAAAAGTCTGCTCTGTCTCAGACCTTTTCAGATCTTTCCGAGGTCTCTCTCTCTAGGATTTTTGGAATTTAAAGCAGATTACAAGTCATCTTTACTCCTAACCAATCACTCTCGTTGAATATAATCTGATTTCCAGGGAGTGTCCTTGTGGATGGCTTGCTGAGACCCCCAGGTCTTAGGAGGAGCCCTGTCACGCTTTGCCAGAGCCAGCGACATCTGAGTGGCAGGGTCCTCTCAGAGAAGAATCTGTGTTTTGGTCCCAAGGAGACAAATAGTAGACCGGTAGTCTAGGATTGGGCTTCACTGTACCAGAAAAAGAGAATTCGGTGTCCCGTTAGGGTCAGGGCCTGTTCCCGCCCCCCATCCGCGAACCACGACACCCAGGTATGGCGCTCACTGCCTGTGACCGCATGGTTTGCTCTGAGCTGGGCTTGCTTCCCACCCCGAGTCCTGTCTGCATTGGCGGTGAGGCCCTCCTCCTGTCCCCCACACGGAGCTCAGCGTTCCTGACTCGGGCCTGGCCCCCGGTTTTCTCTCTGTGCTCAGTCTGGAGGAGCCGGCGGGTGGGGAGACCCCAGCCGCACCTTTCACGTGGCTTGGAAAGCAATTCAGCCTGTCGGTAGGACATCTGTGGGGGAGACCAGGCTTCCCCTGGCCCAGTCCCCCTGACCAGTGCTCAGTGACCCAGCGCTGAGCACTGCTCACGGAAGCCCGTACCAGGGTGACATGGTGGCCGTCACTGAAGCTGTGACGGGGAATGGGTTGGGGAAGCGGCGTCGGCTTCTCAGACCCCCGAACCTGCGGCGTGCAGGTGTGGAGAGCATGTGTCTAGCTAACATTCATGGAGCTGCAGTGGTGCCAGCCCACCGGACCTGTGTTGTCAGGTAGGGGAGCGTGAATCTGTCCAGGCTGTCAGCAGACTTGGTCACACAGCTTGAACTTGGGAGGACAGGTCTGCCCCCGGAGCAAGACGGGGCTGGTCTGCTGTCACTCGGGGCTGGCTTCTTCCCCGCCAGCCCTGGAGAGGCCTCCTGCAGGGCCTGCTAGGCAAGGGCACGGAGATTCTGAACCGTCACCCAGACTTGGCCCTCGGTGCCAGCAGACTTTTAACTTGAAAGCAGGCCCCAGCCTGCTAGAAGTGGCAGCTGGCCTGACCCTTGCACCAGACCACTGCTTTGCTCTGTGAAAGTCACTTCCGTGGCCTGTGGATCGGCTGAAACAGAGACCTGAGGTTGACCCGGGACCGGCTAGAATGCTGGGTGGACCAGGAGGGTTCGGGGGCAAGGGATGAAGACAGGGTCTCAGGGGAGGAAGGGATCTTGCTTGGAAGCCGGGCAGATTCAGTCGTTTCGGGGAAAGGGGCTTTAGTGGAGGGAGAGGTGGTAGGCTGGATAGCCAGCGTCTGTGTCCGCCTGGACACAGGCTGGGTGAGCCCCTGGAGTCCACGAGGAGCAGGGCCCTTCGTGGTTGGTCAGCATTTGTCAGGGCCCTCGCTGCCCCTTGCTTTGAGGGTGACAGGGACAGAAGTGTCCCCGAGGAACTGGGGGAACATGGCTCCCCTCTGGACTCGGCTTCCAAAAGAGGTGCTCCCCCCACACAGCGCCCGGGAAAAGGTCGTGAGCTGACCAGAGGTGAGGTGTCAGGAGTGGCTCCCTTTGGAGGAAGCAGCGTGCAGCTGAGACTGAGGGGCTTTGAATTCAGTGCCTTTCTCCTGACGGGCACACATGCACTCTCACTCATGCATATGTGCGCGCGCACACACACACTCATGCACATGTGTGAACTCCCATGCACACATGCATGTCTCTGTGTGCTCGTTCATGCGTGCTCACAATGTGCGTGTGCACACAGGAACTCCCACACACTCGTGCACTGTCGCGCTCAGTCTCAGCTGCCTCTCATTTGGGGAGCCAGCCCCTCTCTGAGAAAGAGGTGAGGGCGCTAGTTAGGAAGGCAGCAACTGTCTGGCACCGGCTGCTCAGACGTCCACCGTGCAGGGTCTGAGGTGACAGCGAGCAGTCCTGCCCCCTCTTACGTCTCACAGATGTACCAGGGGTTCATTCCATCCAGGTGAGGGACAGCAGGTGTCCGCTTCAGGGGTTCCCGTGTTACTCACCATTGTTGGGGGCTGCCTTTAGGGTCTCTGAATATCTTCAGTTATGGAAAACGTTTATCTTCTGAGAAGGGCGTTGAGCTGTAGACCAAGCTAGGAGTCACCTGCAACCAGCCTGGTACGCAGATGGGGTTCCATGGAGCAAGCATCTTGTCTGAAAAAAACGAAGCAAGGAGACGTGTGGTGGAGGGCAGGTTCTACAGCTGGCTGCGGAAGAGGGGTCCCCACACTCAGTGTTCCGGGACCTCGGGGACCAGCCGCCTGGCACCACTCGGGGTTTCCTGCCAGCCTTCGGTTATAACACTGTGTGTGCTGCTTACATTGTCTTCAGATTGAAAAGCAGACTTCGTATTTTATACCATTTCTAGAAACGTGTGGTCAAACCTAGCCCAACGCTCATTAAATCATTTCACCCAAAGCAGCTCTACCAGGAACTCCCAAGTTTTTCCTGGAAGATGGTGCTGCCTGACGTTTACAGAAGACGCTCTTAAGTGTGTTTTGGAGACGGGCTGTTACAAGTGACACTGGCACACAGGGCAGCGTCGGGTGCGGCCAGCAGCAGGCGTGTGTTGGCTGGGAGCCCGCTGGCTGCGGCGTGGGGCGGTTGCCGGCGAAACCGGGCAGTTTCGGATCCTCACGGCGCGCTCTAGTTATTCCCTGGAAACCACCCGGTCATGTCAGAGGGGTTCACATCCGGACATGAGTGTGAAAGGCACGTTCCGCAGTAAATCACAGGGCCCGGCAGAAGTGAGGCTCGTGTGGGTGTGGCCGGCGGGGTCCGGGAATGTCTCGCACGACATGACAGCAACTTGAACATGTCACCTGAAATGTCATGTGGTGTGCTTGAGTGTGGTATTGTTACGTTACAGGGTGACATGCTCACGATTTTGTAGTAAGGTTTTGTAAGAGAAGAGGGAGTTATTTGTGCTGGACCCTGTATTAGCTGCACAGATGTCTTAAATGGCCTTATCAAGAATGTTTATCAGTCAAGCTTGGCAGCTTTTCAAGTGTTTTGGCTACAGTTAGTTTCTCCAGCTTTAATAAACACTGGCTTCGTAATGTCACCACTCGTTTTGAATTCTAGTGGTTTCCAAATTGACCAGTTAATGAGGCCTGCCTTCTAAAATCCAAGTGACAATTTTATAAACATGGAATCTCTGTCACCATTGAAGTTCCCCCGCCCTTATGAGAGTATGTGTGTCCTTAGACTTGCCAGGGCCGGCCCCGCGGGTGTGCGTTCCGTTTCGGTGGCCCAGGCTGGGGTGGCATGCTGAGCTGCCGCTGTCCTGAGATTCTCCATCGTTCTTGGACAAACGCCCCCGTTTTCATTTTGCGCTGGGCCCTGGGCTCGGCCTGTGAACCGCCTCGGAGACGAGGAAGCACTCTGGCGTCCGGCACCTCGGGGACCCACCCCGGTGTGGGAGCATCTCGGCCCACGCTCATGCGGCACACTGTGGGAGGCCCTGCTGCCTCCGAGTCACTGTTTCTCAAATGTTTCTGACCATGGGGCTCCTCGTTCTAAAAACACTCCTGCCCACCCCCACTGAATGTGCTTGAAAAAGCCAGTGATTCGAATAAAGGCAGGGCGGCCTCAGAGTCTGTTGTTGGAAATGGAGGGCTGCCGCCATCTGACCCGGATGGACGGACGTGCCCCTCGTCCGTCCCGTGCGGTGAGCGCCGTGAACCTAGGCTCCAGTGTGCCGTGACACAGACCCGCCCCTGGACCTCCTCAGACCAGTGGTGGTCCGGCTGCTTTCAGGGTCTCCGGGGACAGGCGGTTTGGGGCTCCCTCCGTCACGCTTGAGAGGCTTAGGCATTTCGGCTCCAAGTTTTGTCTGAATGTTTTCACCCATTCGGGGTAATTTTTAAAACGTGCCCTTGTCTCAGCAGTGGGATTTTGTCCCCGAGACTGTATTGCCGGTTCTGATTCAGGTTATGCACTTCAGAGGCGGCCGTGGGATTGTGCCGGCCCGGGCGGCGCGCAGGTGCCTGCAGGGGGTTGTGCGCTGAATCCGTCGTGCATCTGGAAGGGGGGCCACCTCCCGCGATGGGGCAGGCGCTCTGTGGTGATGTGTCTTGCCCACTGGCAGTGATCCTTCAAGTCGTGGGGTGTCTACGGACCCTGTTCACATCCGTTAGCAGACAGTGTCTCCGCCCCTCATCGGCCCCCACCCCGCCCCACAGCAGTTCTGGCCGGCTGTGTGTCGTGCCTCTCTCCTGAGCCCCACCAGGTGGGTGTGCTCTCCTGGGCAGGCCGGCTTCCACTTCCACCGCCGCCTGTCCCTTCTTTCCTCCACGTGGTCTTTCTAAAGTGCAGGACCCTCGGGGTTAGGAGCAAATGGCATGGGCACGTGGGCCTGCTGCCACGGGGCTCGTTCCTTGTCCCAGAATGTGGAGCTTTGACGTGATGGCTCCGGTCTCGTGCACAGAGAAGCAGGCGTCCTTCGAGGCTCTAGCCGTTTGTCCCCAGACAGACAGCAAGGCTTTAACAACACCTCCTCGCTTACTTGTACGCAAACGCCGACTTTCTGAGGTGTGCGTGTTCACGTGCAGATCCGCTCGGTCCGCAGTCAGTGCTGGGTGAGCAGTTTCCTGTGTGCAGTCCGTAAATGGTAACGCTGGGAATGGCCGTAGTGAAGCCTACCCAGTGGTATTTAGGAGTTCAGAGAATGTTATCAGACGGTGAAAGCGCTTTGCTAGTATCCTCTCGTTAGTTTCATTTTCGAAAATCAGTTCCTCGCGCTCAGCAGTGAAACCCCTGCAGCGTCAGGCGGCGGTGGTGGGTATCGGGCGCATGTCGGCTGTGGGCTTGCTGCTGCAGTCCCCCGGTCCCCACCGGTGGGAGGTTCTTTAGGAGGGGACTGTGTTTGGTGCCCACGCTGACCACCCCCAGGTGACTGCGACGCAGTGGCTCCTCGCCAGTTCACTGATTATCAGGAGGACACTTGTCACCAATGACCGGACTTAGTGCCTTTCTTTGCAGCCTTTCGTCATCCACGACATGGAGACGTTGTGTATGGCCGAGAAGACGCTGGTGGCCAAGCTGGTGGCCAACGGCATCCAGAACAAGGAGGCGGAAGTCCGCATCTACCATTGCTGCCAGTGCACGTCCGTGGAGACCGTCACGGAGCTCACGGAGTTCGCCAAGTCCATCCCCGGCTTCGCCAGCTTGGACCTGAACGACCAGGTCACGCTGCTGAAGTACGGGGTCTACGAGGCCATCTTCACCATGCTGTCCTCCGTGATGAACAAGGACGGGATGCTGGTCGCCTACGGAAACGGCTTCATCACGCGCGAGTTCCTGAAGAGCCTCCGGAAGCCCTTCTGTGACATCATGGAGCCCAAGTTTGACTTCGCCATGAAGTTCAACGCGCTGGAGCTGGACGACAGTGACATTTCCCTCTTCGTGGCTGCGATCATCTGCTGTGGAGGTGAGTTCTCCATTTAGTCCGTGGGTGCCATGCGCGCACTTCCGGACTCCTGTCGTGAGCTGGGGGCCGTAAATCCGGCAGGGGCGGTGCCAGGGGCGGTGCCAGGGGCGGAGCCGCGCGGGAGGGGCGGAGGCACTGGGTGGGCAGGGCTTCCAAGTGAGAGTCGCACCTGTATCATATCATATATTATTATGTGTGAGTTCCTATTGTACCTTGTGTGTGTTTTATTTACATTATAATGTATAAGTGCTCTACTTAAAATTAGAACATTAACAGTTATGCCAAGCAGATGTCAGGTAGGGGTGATGATAATACCGGCATAGAATGTGTGGTGTGTGATATTACAATGCGGTCCTGTGCCGTGCAACGACGTTTGGGTTGACAAGGGACTCCGCACACAGCCCTGCTCCCATAATTCTCGTGGAGCCAGAAATCTTCAACCGCCCGGTGAGGGCGCCGCGTCGCCACGTGGAGACACAGCGCACCCCGCGTGCGGCAGTGGCGACACCGGTGTGGACAGCCTGCTGTGCTGACAGCCGTGTGACAGAACGGCACGTGCAGGCGGGCGCAGCCCATCACCCCCGATGGCGAGGAGCGACGGCGACGTCCCTGGTGCGTGTTCGCCCCACCGCACTCCTGACCGTGGTTCTCGAGCGTGCTCTCCCTGCTCACGACGGCTGCCGTCCCCGGGAGGCCGTGCTGCGCCCGCGGCAGCCTCATCCTGTGTGCGCGCGGCTCTCGGTGGCATCGCCGCCGCTATGGTCGCCTCGCGTGCTCGGTACAGTGCCGCGCGCGCACACCGGGGCCCAGAGCGCAGCCGCCGGGCGCAGGAGGCCGGACCGCGTCGGTGTGTGTGCGTGCAGGGTATCGGCGGTACCGGGATGGGACCGCCTGAGGGCGCCCGTCTCTGAACGTGTTCCTGTCGTTAAGCGGCACGTGACTCTATAGTGTAATTCTGTCACTGCCACGTTGTTATCATGTCGTCCTCTGCGGAGTGCCATGCGCCCGTCAGGACAGCTGTACTCACGCTGCTTCAGGATGAGGAACACTGGTCGCTCAACAGTGACAGGCGCAGAGTTGGCTCTGCTAAGGAGGCGGTCCGGGGGAGGGAGACCTGGGCTGCTCTGCGGGAGGCTGGCTCCACGCCCTGATTTCTGGCTCGGTGTCACATTGCTTTAAATAGTACTGTCCCTGGTCTAAGAAGGTCATTCCCGGTGGATCTTACCCAGCCTTGAGGGAGACCGATGGGGCGCCTGCCCCCACAAACCACTGGCAGCTGTGTTGTCCCCCTGGCCGACTCACTGGTAGAACGGAGGCTGCCCCTGTGGCCCCGACACCGTTGGGGCACAGAGTGAGCGCCAGTCCCACGAGCGCTGTCCGGTTCCCACCCAGCTGGCAGCCGCGTGCAGGAAGCCCTTACACTCTGGCAGAAAGTAGAACATGGCAGCAGGGCCCTGCGTGGTCTGCCCGGCGCTGCGGGCACGGAGCGGCCGCGGAGCTGTTCATGTGCAGTGCGGGCTCGGCCTCACGAAAGAAATCGCTATCACATGTCAGCCCAGCACGGAGAAGTGGCGAGATGCACCTGTGCGATGGGGGTTCGCTTTATCTTTTTAAATTTCTGTTTAAAAAGTTAACAACTGCCGTCGACCCCGAACCACATGGACTTGAACTATGCGGTCCACTCACACTTGGGTTTTTCTTGGTAAACACAGTTGACCTTCCCTGTCCCTAGGTTTTGTCCCAGGTTGGCTGAATCCAACCATGGCTCAAAAACAGTATTTTTTAAATTTTTACTGAATTTATTGGGGCAACATTGGGTAATAAAATGCTGGAGGTTGGAAACAGTATTTTCAGTCCATGGATGGGAACCCGCAGATGAGAAGGGCCAGCTGGGGGTGTTGATCTGCGCCCTGTCACAAGAGGGACATGCGAGCCTGTGGGTTTTGGTGTCCACAGGGGGTCCCAGAGCTAGCCCCCTGCAGACACCCAGGGGCTGCAGTTTAGTTTGTGGGGAGTCAAAGGTTAGACCCCTGGCATGGTTCAAGGTCAACTATATATTTTCCAACCAAAAAAGATGGAAGAAAGAAAGAAAGAAAAAAATCTGTATCATAAGCCATACTTCTGAAAATCAGAGGAGTGAGTGAGGCTTTAACCTGCCCATTGAGTAGGAGTTGTGGGGCGGAGGGGAGGGTATTTTTCTAGACCAAGGGCAGAACCCTAGTGCCCGAGGCCTAGTCCCCCTGGCCCATCCAGCAGCAGCCCTCAGCTCTGGGTCTCGGCACCCTCCCCCGCCGGGGTCTGCCCCCCCCTGCCCCCCGCCGTCTCTCCCTCCGCTTCCTTCCACCTGGTTCGCATCGGGAGGGGCTGTAACGACAGCGGTTTCTCCCGCAAAACCCAGGTCTCACCCCATCACTGCCCTGAATGATCGGCGAAAAACTTGACCCCGAATGTCTAGTTTTGACTCAGGAGGAGGAACTTCACCTCCCATATTATTATGCAAAACTGGCTGTCGTAGCCATCGTCTCTAATCTCCCCCTCCTGTTGGGGGTGTCCGCCTCCAGGTGGACGTCGGGCAAAGGCAAGGAGAGGGCCACGCTGTAAGGTCTAGCCCGCCTCTGGCCGCACGAATACGCGGGGATGAGCGTCGGCCCCGTCTGCCCCTGTGAGCAGATGGCTTTGGGAACATCCAGTTGTCTCCCAGGCGGGGCTGATGTGTCTGAAGGCCGGAGCTCCGGGGGCGGAAGGCCTGGGACAGGCGGATGCCGCTTCCTCGGGCGAATCCCGGCCAGGATGGCTGTGCACTCAACCGTCTCTTCTTTCCTGGGGGGTAGATCGCCCTGGGCTGCTCAACGTCGGGCAGATCGAGAAGATGCAGGAGGGGATCGTGCACGTGCTGAAGCTTCACCTGCAGAGCAACCACCCGGACGACGCCTTCCTCTTCCCCAAGCTCCTGCAGAAGATGGCGGACCTCCGGCAGCTGGTCACCGAGCACGCGCAGCTGGTGCAGGTCATCAAGAGGACCGAGTCGGACGCCGCACTGCACCCGCTGCTGCAGGAGATCTACAGGGACATGTACTGAGCTCCCGTGCACGGACGAGGGGAGGGGAGCTCCCCAGGACTTCCCGAGGTGCTGGCAGGCGCTGCTGAGGAGGAACGGGATCAAGGCCGCTTTGCACAGATGTCCCCGCCGGCCCCCGAGAACCTGATGCGTGTGCTCTAGGTAATCGCAGCCCCATTCCACACCGGCTGCGTTTTCACGGAGAGCATGCAGCATCGGGGCTTGGAAAACTTGGAGAGCGATGCTCAGCTGTCTGACTCGAAGCTGTCCCGTGTTAATCGATGCAGATTTATTTAAATCAGGGCGGTGATTCACCACTGGTGCCTGGAGACCTCGGAGTGGCGCCCGTCTCCCCAGGTACCACTGTGGACTCCTGGGCTCCTTCGTAATGTTGGAAACTAATCAGCACTTTTTAACTTTTGTAATCCTGCATATCTAGATGTAACCAAAGGTTAGGCATTTTAAAAGCGGCTAAGTATTTATTCAGAAGACTTCGATTCTCCCTGAATTCGAAGAGTGACAACAGGCAGTTTTATAATCATAGAAGTTAGAATTCGAAAGAATCGTCTGATAAGCTCTGGCAGCGCGGCCGGCACATCGAGTCGGCTCCCTGGGTGCTCGGCGGTAGCCAGGCCACGGGGTGTCCTGTCCCCGGCTCCTGTAGAAGGTCCCGGGAAACAGCGTCCCGGCTGCCCTCCTTTCTGGCTCACGGCCCCGGTAAAGCTGGCATCAGTGAGCAGGATGGTGATGAACTCGGAAGTACCTCAGCATCCCAGCCCTCCCACCTGCTTCCTCTGAAAGGTGGGCCGTGGCGGTGGCTGGGGACGGGGGGACATGGTTTCCGGGGGCAGCCTGAGAGGTCACTTGCAAATGTCCTTCTCTGTCCTATGAGTTGAGGCAGCTCTTGAGTCTTTTCCTGTGTTGCATTTTAAAATATGCAGGTTTATTTCTGTAACTCTTGGTGGCAGTGGCTGTCTGCTGGAGTGGAGAAGACGAGGGAATGTGACTTTACGGTCCTGGGGGGGTCCCCTGGGGAGCAACGGGGGTGGGGTGGGCGTGAGGTCCCGCAGCTGGTTTCACGTAGTGTCAGGAGCCACCACGGCCGGCGGTTTGTGCAGAGATGGACAGTTGAGTGCCCTTCTCCAACCTTGCACGTAAGGCCCGGTTATCCAATGTGGGAAGATGCTTGTTTCAGCCTTAAAGGTTGGCTTCTCGGCCTCGGGCCACCTGTGGACGCCATGTGGATTGTGTCTGGACCCAGGCACAGTGTGGACCCAGGCGTACTCTTCCCTTCTGTCACCACAGTGGATCCATCGTCCCCTCAGACGTTTTCAGCAGCCCGCCTGCCAGGGCCGGCGGGTGCACAGGGGCCCCTGGACACCGCGCCCACAGCGCCACAGCCTAGTTGTGTCCTTGACACCCCTCCTCCGCTGCCTTGACAAAATCTGGTGCTTTAAGATCATTATCACTCACTGGTAAAGAAGGGTTAGGTTCCCGGGATCAACAGGAGGGAAATGCAATAGAAAAACAGTCCCACTGTGAGACTTCAACTAGAAAAAAGTGGAAGTTACCACCAGGGCACCCTTTGAAAAATTCCGCACCCAGTTTGTCTGTTGTTGAAGATCCAGTCAGAGGGTCTGCTGGGAGCCATTCACAGCATCTCCACGGGTGGAGGGCGCTCAGCTGGCGGTCGTCCACGCCAGGCAGGAGCTGAGCCCCTTGGCCCGGGGAGCAGCCCTCCAATGCTGTCCCCTGGGATGAGGCCCCCTGCGCCAATGAGGCTGGGGGGCCGTGGTTGTCGAGATTGGGGCTAGGGGGCTGCGTCCCAGTGCTGCACCTGTTTCACCTCCGCTGACCTCTGGCCTCGGAAAGCGAGCCTTGAGACCCGGGCTTTCAGACAAGATGGGCATTCTGTTCAGGCTTCGCTCAAGCCCCTCCGGAGCAGCCCCGTGTCTCACACTTTCCGCAGCGTCCGGCAAGCTGCCGGAAGGTGCGGCTTGTATGTTAGCGGCCTTGCCGAACGTCCGTTCTCTAGGGACCTGGCCACCCGACCAGCCCTGTCCCGAGCGAAGCCACAGAGGAGGCCCTAAGGGACCTCAGCTTAGAAGCCACTTGCTGTCTTGATGCGGTTCACTTTTATTAACAGGAAGAAAAACCACACGTTCCCATTCTTGTTAAACAACAGAGTCACTCCTGGCCATGCAGAGAGTTTCGGGTCAGCGGGATTTCCCAGCGCTTCTGGGGTCAGACTCAGGCAGCCATGCCCCAGATCGGGGAGGAGGGCACGTGCTCGCTGGGTTTCCGTGAACCCCAGCACCGAGGCCAGCAGCAGCACCCTGGCGGTTCCGGAAGCTTCCAGCCACAAGTGGGAAGCCGTCTCCTCTGGGGTGAGTGCACCCAGTGACCCGCACCTCAGGGAGTCTGTTCACACCTGCTTCTTCGGGCTCTTGACTTGGGATCACAAAGGAGGAGTGCCAGACTCCTCACGGGCCACGACGTCACCGGACAGCCTTGGTCTTGTGCCGAGGAGAACGCAGGGACAGCTCAGGCTCCTCCCAGACATGCCTCCTGACCAGCTCGGGGCCACCCCCAGCTGGGCCTCTCCACCCGCCCTCCCGTGCCCTCCAGGCATTTCCGGTTGGGTGTCACACAGATTCTGCACCCGCCACCCAGCGAGGGCCACACTGCAGGAAGCCACGTCGTGATGTCCTGTGTCACCTGGAACAAGGTGCTCCCAGTGTGCTGGCCACAGAGGGAGTCGGGCGTTGAATAATGAGAATTCTCAGAGCACCAGCGGCCGTTCTTTCTTCCTGCCTTGCTCCCCAGTTTCCCTGAGACCTTTCTGGAACCCGGACAAGATGAGTCCCTAGCCTCTTCCCAGGAGCATAGTGACAGCGGGGCCCAGGAGAGGACCATGGTGCTCTGTGCATTCAGGCTGCCCCCGAAGGCGGACCCGTCCTAAGGGGCCCATGCTCTTCATTCCCAGAGCGAGGAAGGCAGCTCTCTGCTTGTTGCGATGCGTTGCTCGCCCGGGCCGTAAGGGTTGAGCGGAGGGTCTGAGGACGAGGCTGCCTCCTCGGACCTGAGCAGAAGCTCCAGAATGGGTCACCCTTGGTTCGAGGTGTGACTCAGCCACCCGCTCCGCCACTAGTGTCTCCCCCGTCTGCAGTGCACCACCTACCTCAACAGACCTGTCAAAGACGCCGGTCAGATGAAGGTGCTTGGGCCCCTGCGGCCTTCCCACCCTCAGCTGGGGCTTGGCAGCCGCGTGCTCCCCGCCCCTACAGACGTGGCAGGTTCAGTGATTCCCGAAGGGACCTCTGTTGTTCAAAGGGAGCATCTCAGACACGCGTGTGGGGGAGTTGCTGTCCACAGTAGTGAGACTGAGCCTGAGCGTGACGGGGCCAGGCCTGCAGGGACCCCGCGCTGAGGCCTCGCCCCCAGCCACGCCTGCTGGCTTTGCAGGAGCCTCTCTGTGGGGCTGCCCTGCCGGAGGAGGATGGAGAGAGAGGTCTCCACGCAGGCTTCCATTTTTTTAAAAAATGCTGTGGAAGACTTGCCCACACCCAGTTCTGATGGCACCGGCCCGCCAGGCTCCAGGCGGTGCCCAAGCCGGCTCTGGCTTTACTCGCTCTCGTTTTAGCATGGCCCAGCCTCCCAGGCGCCCCTGGGGTGAGGGCTCCTGCCAGCGAGTCTTCGCATCAAGCGGTTCGTTCGGGGACAGACAGCAGCGACCTTCAGGTGGCGCCGTGGGCATGAAGTGCCCAAGGGCGCCTGTGGCAGAGAGGCCGTTCTGGCGGGCCAGCTGTGCAGGGTCACATGGAGGCTGCGACAGGAAGCATGGGCCCACCGCCCGCACCGCCCTGGCAGCTCTGCGGTGCGTGCAGTCAGCCGGCGGCTTTCCTCTTCCCAAGTGCAGGCAGGGCTCCCGGGGCGTCTGCTGCCCCGTGGGGCCTGCCCAGAGAGCTCGAAGGCCAGCTCCGAAGGTCGAGGTGTCAGTTTTTGCTGAGATTTACATAGTTTTCAGGTGCCATTTTAATAGAATTCAAGAAATTGCTCATCGACCGCCTGGCCTGCGAAACAGGAGAGTAAGAATGAAGGCAGCACAGCTGGCCTGATACGGAACCGCGGTACAGCAGTGGCAGTATGATGCTGGACGTTCTGGGAGAGAAAAGACGGTCCTCTTGCTGTCATTTAAATAATTCCATAATGCCCCCCGTTACGCTTTCGTCGTGGAATGCAGCAGGTCCCTGAACTTCACTTACTTCAGCAGAGTGGGCTTCGGGCTTTTTTTTTTTTAAGGCTGTGTGCAGCCTGCTTATTGGAACAGAGGTGAGGCCGCTGCCCCCACTGCAGTCCCACTGCCTGCCCCCCCAACCTTGAGGTGCCTTCTCCAGTCTCTGCAGGGGGGCTGTCCCTGGACCACGTGCTCCTCACGATTCCAGCCTGAGACAGGAGGAGAATCGCCGTTCACTAGCCCCTCGCCCCAAGAAAGGGCAGGGAACGTGGTCCAGCTGAAACATGGCCACGTCCTGCTGGAACCCTGTGCCCACTGCACCCGTGGTCAGTGCCACGTTGTGACTGAAGCCACATCAAGGTCATCAGTGGCCCTGTGGTTGTGAAACACATCATTTGCAAACAAACAAACAAAAAACCAAGAAACCCATTTCTTGCACCAGAGACAGCAAATTAAGACCTGGATCTGTTGCTGCTTCCCCCCACACCCCTGTAATGCCACTTTGGGTCAAATGTGAAAAGCTCCCTGTTTTTCTCCAGAGCAGGGAACACACCAGCCTCCCCTCTTGCCTTCTGTGCCCAGCGGCATGTAAAGTCCGTTACACAATGCACTACAGCCTCACGCAGGCCGGGGACAGACAAGGTGCCCTCCAGCCTGGAACGGCAGTGACTCAGCGAGGGGCCTGCCTCAGCCTCCCGGCGGCAGGGAGAGCCAGCTTCAGGCCCCGAGGACAAGCGGCCGATGATATGTTCAAGGTAAAATCACCCGTTTGGGGGAAATGTCTTTTCTTTTCAAAAGCACAGTCGGTCTATTCCTCTTTTCAGGCCTAAAAAAACCGTACCTCACAAAAGACGGCTCACACTCAGCACCCCTTCCTGGTGAGACCAGTATTGGCCTTCCCGTGCCACTGTTTTTTCTACACTGTGTGGTGAAAAGAACCGTGTTCATAGCTGTATCTTAAATACTGTGATTTGATTTTTTAAATCCTAATATAAATAATTTACTAACTTAAAATCATGTATCTAGTAACAGCCACCTGGGTTTTTGGAAATCAGTGTTAACTGACGCCCTCCTCGCAGCCCGGCTCTCGGCCGCTGGCAGCAGGAAGGCGAAGGGTCACAACAGAGACAGACCCGCACGCACGCACATCGCAGGGTTTCGCATGTCCTGGAATTTATTTCTGTGTAAGCCTGTTCGCTCCCGCACTTCGCGTGCGAGCAGCACAGCGAGTCGGTCTGCGTCACCAGCGGGCCGCCCTGGACCCGAGGTCGCCGCGCGAGCAGCCCACTGCCCTGCGGGGGACTAGTACCTGCCGGTTAGTGCCAAAGAACTCCGCGATCCGACACTTCTGCACAGGCTGGTCTTCTGGCAGCCTCCCGGTGCCCCCCAACCGCGCTCCCGGACCACAGACCCCGTGAGTCTCCCACTCGCGGTTTTCCAGATCTGGGCAAAACTCCCGGCCGCTGGGGGTCCGCCCCGCCCCGGGACCCACGTCAAGACTGAGCCGCGTTTCCAAGGCGAGGCCGGGGCTTGCCCTCCTGGGGGTGCTTCTCGTCACCATTCCCAGTGCCTTATCCTCCCCAAGCGCGCGGGGTGGCAGACCCGGTTTTACTCGGCAGGAGGCTCTGGGAAGCAGCGCCTCGCTTTCCCAGCGGGCTGTGGGGCGGGTGCGGGGCCCCGGGGCGGGGCGAGCGGAGAGCGGCCAGTGGCACCCTCCCAGTCCGCTAACCAGCCTTCGTTCCAGCGTTAAAAATGGTTCTCAGATAACTAATTTTTAAAATCTTGGGTCTTACCCATTTTCCCATTAGGAAATTGAACTGATCATATGTATTGATTTATATCCTGAATTTGCGGGAACGTACGTACTTGGAATGTCCTACTGTAAGACTGACGAATGTAAAGAGTTAATTTCAGGGTACCGTTTTGCCTTAATGGTTTTCAGAAATAAACTATTTTTAAAACTCTTTGGGTGAGTTGGAATGATGCTGTGGGGCAGCTGTTGCCTGTGAAGACCCCCAAACGCAGCACTGTCTGCCCTCAGCAGAACGGCCCCCCCCCTGCCCCAGGGGTTACTGGGGCGCAGCCCCTTTCCGTGGGAGAACAGAGCGTGTGGCCGCGGAGCAGGAAGTGAGGCCCGCGGCTTGGAGGAGGGTGGGCCTGGGAGCTCAGGGCCTGGCGCGGCAGCTCTTTATCCCCTCTCCCCGGCGCTTCTCACACTCCACCGGGCGAGGCGGCTCCGCGGCAAAGGCACAAGGAGACGGGCAGCGGCGGAGGGCTGATCACAGTCCGACAGTCCCACACACCGCACCGCTGAGGCAGAGCCGTGGGGACAGGGCCCTGGGGAGGGGGTGCGGCCGCCGGCCAGTGGGCTGTGGAGCAGGGCGGCATGACCCGTCTGGGCGCGGAGCTGGGCCTGGAGCGGGAGGGACTGCAGGGAACAGAAGGGGCTGTAAGCACCAACAGGCAACCTGCCGCGCGTAGGGGTGACTCCGATCCGCGGGCCTTCGCGCACGCGCTACTGGGGCCGCAGGGCGGGCAGTGGCCTGGCCTGCGCAGCCAACTCCTGGATCGGGCTCATCGCACGGAGGGCATGCGGGGCTGCAGGCCCACCATGTGCGAGCAGGAATGGCCCACGGACGACCCTGCGAGGAGGCGGCACCCTGGCGGGAGCGAGGGGCCCCACAGGCCTGGCCTCGACTCCCCTCGGCTCCCGCCCTGCGGCTCCAGCCCGCCCGCAGTCGGGGCCAGCACGTGGCGGGCTCCCGGCTCAGCCGCACAGGCCTGGGCCGCCGAGGCTGCACTCAGGCCTGAGTGCCGGGCTGGCTGGCCAGCCTCTTCGATGGAACTTTCCTTTTCTCCAAGTCCTGCCGAATTTCCTGAGGGAAGGCGTGGACGTTCGCCTGGACGCAAGGGAGGCAGAATCTCTTGGAGTAGAACAGGCTGCATTCCTGGAAGAGGAGAGGAGGGGAGTGCTGAGAACTGGGGGCCACCTTCATCGCCTGCAGGGCAGGGGCGGGGCCGCTGGGGCAGCTGGGAGGAGGTGGGAAGGGTGCAGCCCTGCCCAACAGCAGAGGGAGACTGTGGCCCGGGGCCTGGCCACCTCAATGAGTGTGTGGGGTCATGACCTGAGAGAAAAATGTTGGCGGGGCACAGGGGTTGGGGAGGAGTGGGCGGTCCCACCCGCAGGCCTTGGCGGGAATCCCCCAGCTGCCTGGACAGAGGCTCCTCCCACACCCCTTCTCCTCATCCCGCATTTTCGACTGGGATGGAGGGAAGGAGGGAGGGGCTGACTGTTCCACTGTGGCCTGGGACACAGCTCCCTCGTCCCTAGTTCATCCCCAGGCAGGGTGCTCAGGGGCGTCTCCGTGGGCAGGATGGCTCATGGGACAGGCCGCCGGCCGTCTGCCAGCCCCTGGGTTTGCAGACGCTGGGCTCCCTGTGCTGGTGCCCCGGCCCCACCCCTACTCTGAAGCCTCTCTCCTCCCCAGTAAAGCTCTGCCCACCCAGCTTTGGGGCAGATTAAAGGCAGCCTCCAGGGTAAAGCAGGCACTAAATGCAGGGCTCTGTACCCAACAAGCTCTGGAAAGTGGGGCTGCTTCCTCTGGACGGCTCCCCAGGAACAATCAAAAAGGTCACCATCCCAGGGGTCAGGGGACGACCACCCGGGGCCACTGGGGTGGTGTGGAGCCTCCAAGAATCTATTGCTTTCCCCCAGCCTCACAGAGGCCCTCGGACTGAACCCAGTTTGCCTCTCTGCCTGTCCCTTCGGTTGGCTAAGGGGCTGTCCATAATGAGGTAGACTAGCTGGTCTCTAAGAGCATCCCCCCCTCCCCTCCCGCCTAGGAATCCCGGGGTCCCAGAGGCGAGGGGAGGCTGGCGTCCACACCCTCCCTAGGAAAGGCTCACCTGTGACCTCTCCCACAGCCATACCTGTGGGGTCCCGACCCCCGCTCCCAGGAAAGGTGGCCCCAGTCGCCTGCGGCTTACCCACCGGGCCCACACACACCAGCCGGCCACAGATGCTGCACTTGGAGCCAAGGATCAGGAATCTGTCCTTGTCAGGGGTGAAGGGGTCCTTGGTGACGAAGCTTTCCTCCAAGAGGCTGCAGGGCAGTAAGTGATGCCAGTGTCCAACCTTTGCGGAGGGAGGCCCTCCTGGGCCTGCTCACCCAGCCCGCTCCACAGGGCTCGGAAGCAGCCTTGGGGGAGGCCCATGGAGGGGCTGCTGCAGCCCGAGCCCCCAGACCCCAGCCCAATTCTCCAGATGGGGCAGGGCCACAAGGCAGCCCCTCACCCCTGCCGTGGCTATGCCCATGCCCAAATGGCCTGCATCCAGGCAGGGAGAACCGGGGCGTTGCACCCCCGTGTGAGGTGCTGGCCTAACACTGCACACAAGGAAGGAACCCACCGAGTCAGAAGGAAGAAGCCTTGGCCCCTGCCACTTGTCCTGTGTGAGTAACATATTGGTTGACTTCCCCGACGTGGCATTTGATGGGGGACAAACTGAAGGCCAACAATCCAGCCCCGAGACCCAGGGGCTCTGCCCCAGGCCCATCTCTGGGCACAGCCCGGGGAGCTGGTGCTGAGGACTCACTCCCACTCCCACCAGCACACGAGCTGCAAGGCTGAGCACCAGCAGAGGTGGCACAACCCCGTCCCCCCACTCCCATGAGGGACCTCCGCGGCCGCCCGCACCCAGCTGCCGAGCTTTCCCAGCCTCAGCCACAGTGTAACTTCCCGTTCCTGGGCGCAGGGAGGGCTGGAGTGGGGGCGGAGAGGGCAGGAAGGGGCTGGCTGGGGCTGGGAGAGCAGGACAGCCCTGAGCCCTGCCTGGGGCCTCCTCGGGTCACAGCAAACATCCAGAACTGGGCTGGGTGGGCCTAAAGCTGACACCCAAGCTGCGTGTCAGACTCAGGCCACCAGCTCAGTATGTAGGGATGCGCGAGCCACTGGACACGTACTCACATGATGGACTGGGTGTTGGGGGGCTTCTGGCCCACGTAGCTGTACGGAGCTGTCAGGGAGCAGAGCTGGCACTCAAACACACCCAGGGGCTGGCGCTCTGCCTCGTACGCCATCTGCAAGGTCAAGACGCAGGGTGGGTCACTGTCAGAACCCAGAACTGCCTGGCGCTCCAAGCCCCAGCAACATGTCTCTGACCAAGAGGTGCCCCTTTCCAACAAGGAACCTCAAGTTCATAGTAAGCCCAAGACCGCCCCCAGGCCCCAATTATTTTCAAGTGCGCAAGAGATTTTCTCCACAAGAGGTTATGTGCTGTGCCATAAAATGAGACAGCATTGAGAAAGCAGTGAAATCGGAGTACGCCTCCAATCCCAAAGTGACTGAATTAAAGTCAGGATCAGAAAGACACCTGAAAAATCCCCAAAGACTTGGAAGTTAAACAATACACTTCTAAATACACCACAGTTCAAAGAAGAAATCACAAGGGAAATTACAAAATATTTTAACTAAATGAAAACTAAAATACTGCATCATATCAAGATACATAGAACGCAGCTTAGGCGGTGTCTACAGGAAAATTCAGTGCTTTAAATATTTAAATTGGAAAAGAACATGTAATGTCGATCACTGAAGTTTCTACCTTAAGAAACTAGAAAAAAGCAAATTAAACCCTAACATAAATAGAAAGAAGAAAATAATACAGGATGGAAATCAAAGGAATAGAAAATGGCTAACAATGAAAAAAATCAATAGAACAAAAGCTGGTTATTTCAGAACATCAGTAAAGCTGGTGACCTCCAACTGGACTGACAAGGACAATGAGAAGACACAAAGTGCCACCCTCAGGAACGGAAGAGGGGACATCGCTTAGACTGCAGACAATGAAATGAAAATGAGGGCATATTATGAACAACTTTCTACCAAATAAATCTGACAATTTAGCTAAAATGGACAGATTTCTTGGGGGAAAAACCCCGCCAATCATCAAAAGTGACTCAAAAAGAAACAGAAAACCTGAATAGCCCTATAGCTATTCAGAAAACTGGCTTCATACCTTAAAATTTCCCTAAAAAAATGAAATAAAATAATGGCAAAAAAAAAAAGCCCTAGGTGGCTTAACCACAAATTGTTAAGCATTTAAGGAAGAAATACTGGGTTGACCAAAAAAGTCCATTTAGTTTTTTCTGTGAAGTCAAGGACATATTTTTCATTTTCACCAGTAACTTCACTGATTTGGATGTTTTGAGTATGTTGGCTATCTCCCCTTCATGGTATAACACTGATTATTCTCAATTAATATCTCAGCTGGATCGGCATCACCGTCACCTGGTCTACCCAACCGTGAGCATCGTCCAGCGAGAAATCTCCAGCACGAAACTTCACAAACCATGTCTGACACTTTCGACCTATGACGGCACCTTCTCCACACGCTGCACAGATCTTTTCTTGTGTTTCAGTTGCATTTTTACCTTTCTTGAAATAATAAAGCATAACATGCAAAAAACGCTGTGTATTTCCTTCCTTCTTCAGTATCAAAATGGCTATACAAAAATTCACCAATTTGGTAAGTTTTTTTTCACACTACAATCTAAGAAAATTGTTCTGAATGAAGTTAAAACAACTAAGCACTACTAGAGCCATCATCCAAAAATCCCCAAAAAACAAATGAACTTTTCGGCCAGCCCAATAGAACCAACACACAGAAACCGTTTCAGAACGTAGGGAAGACGACAGCTGGTGGTGACTATGAGGACAGTACCGCACTGACCCAGAAACTGCTGGGACGGCCCTGACACCATTACCCAACACCATCACAGGAAAACTACGGACCGATACCCTGCCTGAACCTACATACCCAAAAATCCTTAGCAAAATATTAGCAAACTGAATTCGACAATACGTAAGAAGCCTAAGGCATCGTGCCTGAGTGGATTCAACTCCAGGAATGCAAGGTTCGTGTAACATTCAGAAGCCAATGAATGCAACTTACGACAGTGACAGAAAAAAGAAAGGACACCACGTTATCACTTCAATAGATGCATAGGAAACAGGACAAAATTCGACAGCATTCTTCAAAATCAAGGCTCTGAGTGGTGCTTTGAACCCAAGGGGCTCCCGAAATGACTGGCGGCAGAATCAACTCCCTTCATTGCTATTTCAGGCCCCCTAAAAGCCGGCCTTATTTTTCCCATTACTGCCCGCCCCTCTCCCCCACACTCCGGGCTCAGGTACTCCCGTTTACCCCTCTCCTTGCCTCTGCTCTCGCTCTTCCAACACCCAGAAGGCTTCCCCACCTCTGCCTGTGGGGCTTCCCTCCGGCTGCCTGCAAGACCATCTTTGGCTTTCAGCGGTTTGAAAAAAAAAAACAAGCCCCCCCCCACGCATGCAAAATATATTATATATTATGTAACAAAATATAACACACGTGCTACATATATGTATACACAATTCTACACATGTGCGTGTGTATACACACGTACAGGGTCCAGCAGAAGGCCTGCTTGGGTGTGGTTGATAGGGTAAAAACGGGTATAATAACATAGTTTTAATTGGAACATTTCACCACAATGTCACGTGGTGTGCTTGAGTGGGATATTGGTGCAGAATGATATGCTTATGATTTTGTAATTTAAAAAGGGACGTTATTTGTACTGGACCCTGTACTAACTTTTTCTTCTACAGGTTTTCATCCTGCTTGTACTCCTTCGAGCAGTCTTTGACTCGTGTTTTGGTATCTTTTATTATTTTTGGAAAATTCTTAACCACAGTCGCCCGACCTTCCCCGCTCTTCAGCTGGGTTTCCAAGCGCAGACAGGTCAGGCTGTTTGCCATGTCCCCCAGTCCCCGCACCCTCGGTTCTGGGTTTTTTCACTGTTTCAGTGTGAGTTCTATGGACCCAGCGTCAGGTTGGCTGGCTTTTTTTCCCCCTTGGCCGGTCGCGATCCGGGCGCACCGTCTTCCAGCGTGCTCCTGGAAGGCATTCTCCGCCTTGCTGCTTTTTATCCCTAACCTTTACACCTGACTCCTCCTCCAAGTTTCCTGAAATGCCCCCTTCGAGGTCTGGGGGACCCCGCACGTCCAGGCCCGGCGCCGGGAGCTCACAAGCCCGCTGTCATCCGAGGAGCCTTTCCGGAGTCCTCCGTCTCGGGCCGAGCGCAGCGGGCAGCGATTCCGACCCCGGGCCTCGGAACCCCACACCTACCCGGAGGCAGCGTGGCGCCGGCGCGCAGCAGGCGCTGGGAGGACCGGGGCGGCCGAGCGCGCACTCCCGTCACGCCACCACGCGCCCTCTCACCTCCGCCCGCCCGCACCGCCGCCCCACGCGCCCTCTCACCTCCGCCCGCCCGCACCGCCGCCCCACGCCGCCCGCGCTCACGGCGCGTGCGCAGCACCGCCCCCTGACGGCCGACCGCGCGTGCGCGCCCCTTCCCAACACCCCGGGCGCAAGCGCCGGGCCGGACCAAGCTCGGGCTTGGTTTCCGCCTCCTCGGCGTCTCCCTGGTGCATTGCGTTTTGGGGTGCAGCCCCTGGGCGGTGCCTGACCCTGATTTGACCCGAGAGCGCTCCTACTTGGCCTGTTCGGGCTGTGCTAAGATTCTCGGCTTCTTTTTGCGTTTTCCCCCGGGGCTCAGGGGAGCCCCACTTGGTCTCGCTTTTCGCGCGCCGCTCGTCACGTGCCTTGGCTTGGAAATGTCCTCCTCCTAGTGCGCGCGCTACCTGTCCCCCGTTAGGACGGGAGCCCCCTGGGTCACAGGCAGGGCCCGTGATGCCCCTTAACGCAGCAGAGAAGCTGGGTTCTGCACGAGCCCTGCGCTTTCCTGGGACCTTTGTAAAGCTGTGTGCACTTGTGACACATCACCCTGCTCCTGCAAACCCTAAAGCAGCCTGAGACAGGCCCCTCTCGACCTGGGCCCCACCGTCCTTCAGCCTCCCTGTCCTTGCTTGCCCCAGGGCCCCCCAGCTTCCAAAGGTTCTCCTGGCTCCCAGACTCCCCTACCCCAGCCCCGGGCAGGCTCTCTCCTACACTTGCTGTGGCCTCCACAGTGCGGTGCCCTCCCTGCTTTCTCCTCCGGGGAAGTGAGAAACAAGGATTATATCGAGCCTGTCAGTAATGCTGGGAATGAACTGCTCTTGGGCCTGTGCAAGCGAGGCCCTGCCCTGGGCCCTGGAGCAAGCACTTTGCTTTTGTTACTAGGAAAATATGACTGTTTACAGCGGAGATATTCTGTGGATAGATTCAAAGCACAGAGATTTTCAGGGCAGTGAAAACCCTTATGATACCATAATGGCAGAGGCATGCAACTACGTGTTCATCTGAACCCACAGGATGTGCAACACCAGAAGCATGTGCCTGCTCAGATTACACGGCCGCCTCGGCGAGTAACCAAGGCCTGGGACCAAGCGGCCAGTCGCCAGGCTGACTTTGCTGTCCCGTGTTTCCGGCCCTGACTTCCAGGGCAGGAGCCCCGTGTAAATGCCTCCGGCGCAGAAGTCTCACATTTAATTCTGACACAGCATCCACACACACAAGCAGGCTTCTGAGGAAAAATGAAACAGCGGCCAGCCCATGCTTCTCTTAAACAACAAACCACATTTGCTTTATTGTTCAGTAACAACCCACCAGGCCGCAAACAACCAGAAGTCCGAACCCGGGGTGTAGATGTTGCTGGGTCCGACCCACAGAACAGTCACTGCCTTTCAAAGTGAACCTGCCCACGGCACCTTGCTGTCTGACAAAAAACCCAGTGTCACGGGCAGAGCGCTAACGCTACGGTTTACGTTTTTAACTCGGAGGAGCCTTAGGGAGTAGAGGGGAAGCCTTAGACTTCTGACCTCTAATCTCATCCCTGTCCCTGAATTAATTCCAAATCCAGGGCAAGTCCTGGCACCCACTGCGGCCCCTCAGGCCCTGGACCAGTTGGAATGTGATGGGGGGGCAGGGGGAGGCTGGTGGAGGGGACGTGGGTCCGGGAAGCGCTGGCCTCTGAAAAGAGCGCCCAGCACGTCTCCAACCCTCTAAACTGCTGCAGGCTCCAGAGACACTTCACTCCCCGGAAAGAGAGCTCATTCCCCCACGCAGGGGCTGTCCGCTCCTCTCCCCGGGGCACTGCCGATCGCTCCCTTTTCCTGTTCCCAAGAGTGGAGGCCAAGAGTGGGAATACTTGCAAATGTAGGGTGTGCATGTGTGGGACACTGGTCTGGAACCACCAAACGGAACATTCGCTGGGAGACCCTTGCCCGCAGCTCTAGAAACTGCCACAGTCACACCACGAGATACACCATCTTCCTCTCATTCATGTTTCTGGTCTTCAGCCCCCGGAAGCGCAGGTTGTGCCTCTCCGGCCGCCCATAGAGCATGTCCATGAAGAACGTGGGCTTGTCTTGTTGGGCCTTGGGTCGGAAGGACAGGAAGCCAAACACCCTCCTGAGTTTGCCGCACAAGTAGGCCATTGCTTCCGCTTCGTCCGATGGTTCCTCGTACACAGGCTGTGTCATCTCCTCGTGGGCAGACAGGATCGTGGCCCGAAACAAGTTGATCAGCACGCAGATCACCAGCAGTATAAACGAGGAGAGGAACAGGGCCCCGAGGACCCTGTTGTGGGAAAAGTCTATGTTCTGAAAAGCTGAAACACAGTAGGAGAACACTGTCTGGGTGGCGTGGAGCAGGCGACTGTAGTTCCATTCATGCTGACCAAACACCAGGCATCCGAGAGCCACGTACACAAAGAAACACAGGGACAGCAGGAACGCCACGTGGAAGATGGCGGGCAGGGCGGTGTGGATGGCCCTCTGAGCCAGGCGCACGCTATAAAAGAATCTGCAAAACCTGAGCATCTTCAAAATAGCCAGAAACAGCAGGAAGCCCAAGGCGACCCTCACGGTGTGGTCTGCTTGAGAAACGGCGTGGAAGGGCACAAAGTCCCCCGAGTTCGACGCGTAGGACTGAAGGATGCTGGTGGCCAGAAAGTGCTTGCTGAGAAACAGCACAATCAGCGCGGCGAAGGAGCACTGCAGGGCGAGGCTGAGCCAGTTGCACGTGCGCGTCACATAGGAGGCCCTCTCCTGCCAGACGGTGTACACCTCGAGCGCCACGTGGACCAAGAAGCACACGAGGATGGCCACGTACAAGGCGAGTTCTGCCGACGGCTTCCTGCTGAAATAGCCCAGGGAGAAGGAGTGTACAGACACACTGGCATTTACGACGCCCAATGGAGAGACCTCGAACAGGACTGAGACGCTGCAGAACAGGCTGACGTCCGGGTTAAAGGTGGTCAGGTCCAGAATCACAGCCCACGTCTTCTCATCAAGCCAGTGGCTGCTTTGGAGGTCCTCGAGCCGCAGGGTGGAATTAAACTGCTGCTGGTCTGGGAAAAAATAGAAAGCATACCCACCGGACCCATAGGTATGAAGAAGTCCGTAGGAGTAATACACCCACCTCCTTTCCGGAGGCTTATAGGTAAACCCTTGGGTGTTCTTGTCGGTCGTCCGCTTGCTGACCTTCTTCCAAAACTGAGCGTAGTTTGCCGTGTCTTCTGGATGGGTGCCGTATGTGGGGTGACAGTGAATTTCCCCTTTGATGCTGTCTGGCACTGAGCTTTGGGCGGGCGGGCAGGCCTTTCCTGCTGGCTTTGCCCTCACTTGCCTCATCAGTGGGAGGCCAAGGATTTGAGAGGAGCTGTCAGGAAGAAACGTCGGGTTCAGGTCATTGTGGAACAAAGGCAACGTCACGCTGCGGAGCCACAGATAGATGTCGTCCAGCTTGGTCACTGTCGCGAGGTCCTGGGAGAACTGACGGCGGACGAACCGGTTGTAGTGGAAGCTGTCGGCCTGGCGCAGGAGGGCGGCCAGGCTCAGCAGGAGGGCGAGGAAGAGGAAGTGGGCCAGAGCGCCGGCCAGGAGCAGCCACGCCCGCCGCTTGGCGCTCCTCTTCCTTTTGAATATCCTGATCTCGTCCTCCGTGAGGGGCTGGTACATCCTCGTGCCCCGGAGGTCGCTGACCTGCTGGTGTAGCTCCTGCATCTTGTCGGGGTCCAGCCTGAGGTCCTGCAGCTGGATCTCCATGTAGCGGTAGTTGCTGACCCACGAGAGGTTTTTGCAGTACTTGGGCCTGTTCGACTGGACACTCGACAAGAGTATGATTTTGAAGGGCTGCACCATGAAAATGGACTGGCAGAACGAGCAGAAGGACGCGAAGAGCCATTCTGTCGACCTCTCGTAGCCGTAGGTCAGTCCGTACAGCACGATGAAGAACGAAGACACGCCCGAGGTGGCGAAGACCAGGAACCAGGCCACGAACACGCACCACCGGGGCAGCGTCACCCTGGGCTTGGTGGCGGGGGGCGGGGGGGGCTCTGGGGAAGGCGGCTGTTCCGCGGGTGCCCCCGGACTGTTGTTGGCGTTCTTGTTGTTGTTGTTATTGGTGTTCCTCCTGAGAGGGCGTGGGGCCTTGCTTTCTGCTTTCTTCAGTGGGCGCCCTGCTTTCGAGGTCGCCTTGCCGACAGACTTCCCGAGCCCAGGACCGCCCCCGGGGGGCAGCTGCTCCTCGGCGGTTTCCTGCGCATGCCACTTTTTCAAACGGTCTACCCAGGGCCCGGCCCCTGCCGCCATCACGGGAGACTTCCGAGGAGACACCTCATCGAGGCTCACCTGGGGCGGCCTCTGGGAGTAGGTGAACAGGCTAGTGATGGCCACCTGCACCGGGAGCGTGATCACAGCGCTCTCCAGCCCGATGATCATGGACCGCAGGTAGCGGCCGCCCTCGGGCCCCGCCCCCTCCTCGTCGAGGTTGAAAAACATGATGTTGCAGAGCAGGGAGGCCAGCAGCATGGCCAGGCAGCAGGACAGCCTCTGGAGCCGGCCAAAGCCTTTGCCGACGACGCCGGTGAAGACGGAGAACCACATGTGCGCCTTCTCCACCTGCTTGGTCACATCTATGAGGAAGAAGTCCATCCTCCTCAGGGGCGTGTTGGGCTCGGTGACGTCGAACGTCCAGTCCACAGAGGTGTCGATAGAAAGCCACGCCCGACACATGAAGAGCCAGATGTGCCTGCTGAACAGATTCTCCACTTTGATTCGGCTCAGATACCAGCTGGGGGCGTTGCCCTCGTTGTTATGCCACACTCGGATGGCCCGGATGGCCCCCAGGTCGCTCCTTGTCGTCAGCAGGAAGGTGTTGATGCTCCCTCGGTAGAGGGCTTTAAAGTGGGGGTGGCTCAAACAGTGCACCTCGCTGGTGCCCTCTGTTCCCCTGAGCTGGATGAAGACGTTGGCCCTGGTCCCTGCCCCGCAGCGGCTTCCTGTGAAGACAGTGACGAGGTAGCAGACGTTGTCATAGGGGTCGTTGTCGGGCAGGACTATCACGTGGTCCCGGAGGAACTGGTCAGTCTCGTCCCTGTGCAGCGCCCAGAAGGCCAGGGCCACGTACGTGAAGACGATGAAGAGGACCGTGAAGAGGGCCACGGGGTTCTTGCCAATGCTCTTGATGACCTCCAGCCGCAGATCCACGGGGTTGGGGACCACGATCACCTTGGCCGTGAAGTAGCGGATGTGCAGGTGGACGTTGGCCAGCTTTATCGCGTCCAGCTGCCGCCGGGCCCGCCTCGCGCGCCGACAGACACAGTGCACTTGGTCCCAGGTGGTCTCCTCTCCGAGGACGCAGGTGTCCTCTCGCCAGTCGCTCTGGACCCCCTGCATGTCCAGGCAGTGAATGCTGAAGAGCGAGACTCGAACTAGCTTGTCGGTGGGCTTCGTGACAAAATGGGGCGCCTGCAGAACCACGACGAGGGAGCTCTGGGAGGAGCGGCCCCCCTGAGTGGCGGCCTGCAGCAGAGATGGCGGCAGGCAGACCACGCGGGCCATCTTCACCACACAGGCTGGGTCCAACAGGCCACTGTGGTTGGCCACCGGAGGGATGTCATGGGGCACCAGGAAGGTGGCGACCAAAGCCGTGGGGGAGATCTGTTCGCCGGCGTACACGGACACGGTGAACAGCACGGTCACTTCTGTCAGGATGTGAACCAGCACCTCCTTCTCGGCTCTGCTGTCCACTGCGAATCGGAACGCGCCCGTCGTCTTTCTCAAGGCCTCGTCTGCCTTGCCCGGCTCGTTGTCAGGGCCCACCGTGAGCTTGAAGGCCCCAGAGCTCAAGTCTTTTCTGCCTAGGTGCACGTCCACCACCTCGGGCGCGAGCTCCAGCGCGTCTCCGGTCGCCGTGGTCCCTGTCATCCTGAAGCCGACCACGTCTGCCAAAATGCTGTCCTGGTCGTTCAGCCAGGGAAAGGGGTCATCTGCAAACTCACACAACATCACAGAAACGGGCGAGTCTGCGGACAGACTGGGGGCGCTGCTCACGTTGAACGTGGTGCGGAGCCAGTTCCGACCGTGCTCCTCGTTGCCTAGGACGTGGGTGGCCAGCCACTTTTCCATCTTCCTGACGTACACGTTGAAGCTCGAGGTCTTCATCGTGACGGTGTCATTGCCCGGCACTTTCCCCGCCAGGACCGTGTCCGCCAGAGACTGCATCACGTAGAAAGGGTCGGTGAACACTTCATAGCGAGTGGCCATCTTCAGGATGTTGGACAAGCCCGTTAATATCCCCGTGCTCACGATTTCTATCTGTTCGGCGTGGAAATCTTTGTTGTTCCGCTGATGCTCTTGCAGGGCTTGGTTAGCTTGCCAGATCCGCACCGTGGCGCCTTTCTGCGTGGCGCCAGTGCACTCCGACGTCTTCTGGGTTAGCTTCGCGACGGCCGTGCCCAGCTGGCCGACCTCCACCAGCGTGCTCACGGGGAGGCTGAAGGACGTGTTGACCAGGTGCTCCCGGAGCCCGGCTTTGCCTGCGTGCAGGGAGGCTTCCGTCTTCATGCTGTTCAACACGGAGGCCACTATGTACATCAAGTAGCCCGCGAGCAGAAAGTCCTGCTGCAGCAGAGTGGACAGGACGGAGCCCGGCCCCGTGGTGTAATTGAGCAAGTGCCACATCACCGTCTGCGGTGAGTACATGTCGGTGGGAGCTTGGACGGTGGCGTACAAGGTCACCTGAGAGAACGCTCCCAGAGAGTCGTACACCTGGACAAAGATCTTCATGGCATACTGGCTGAGCTGCAGGCCGATGGGCAGGAAGGTAGGGGGTGACGAGGGTGTGCTGCCCAGGTACAGGATGGGCCCCAAGGTGTTCTCTTTCAAAGAACTGATCTCACCAAAACCGTGCAGGTCGGACACTATCATTTTGTACGTGAAAGGGGTGTTCCGGTCCTTAAAATCACTACACTGGACGATGAACTTGGTATAAAACGCGATTCCGCTAGGGGGGCTAACTTTGCAATCTCCGGTTTCAGGCGCGTGGTTAACGACAAAGGGGTACCTGAGGACCACGCTGACGCCACTCCATGCTGCCAGCGCCAGAGAAAGCGAAAACTCATCTTCCACGAAGTCTCTAAAAGCAAAAGCTTTTACGGACAAATAGTCGCTATTCCTGTCCGTGGACGTCTGCCCCGCCCAGTCAAACACCACCTCGGTCCCCGCCGGGGACAGGATGGACCACGTGTAGACGTCCCGGCTCCCCGCGCAGTTTGTGCACTTGAGGAACACGGAGAACCTCTGCGACAGCACCAAGACGGCGTTGCAGTTTTCCGTGCACACGATGGTGGCCGCGGGCGCCGGCCCTGGGAGCACGTGGACCCTCTTCTGGGAATAGGCCGACCTGTTCGTCTTCTGCACCACCATTCTGAAGAAGTACACGCGGCCGCCTTTGAGCGTCTGCGGCGGCAGCGCCAGCGCCGCGCCGGAGGCCCCCGCCCACCGCAGGCCGCCCAGCTCCGGCAGGCACGCCGCGCGGCTCGTCACGGCGATCTGCTCCCCGCTGTAGTCGCCGGGGTTCGTGGTGCAGTACCAGGAGAAGCGGAGCCCCTCCAGCGGGTCGTCCGCCTCCGGGTCCGCCGACGCCGACCCGTCCAGAACCAGCTGCTCCGTGAAGGCCACCGTCACGTCCGCCCCCCCGAGGAGAACCGCCCGCAGCGGAGTTCTCGCGATGACGGCGTAGACGTGGTCCGAGCCGTTGAGCTCGTCGCCGGTGTGCCGCACCAGCCTCAGGAAGATCGCGAACACGTACACGCCCAGGGGCAGCGTGCCGCCCAGGATGTCCAGGGCCAGCCCCTGCCGCGACAGCAGCTTCCGCACCGGCAGCGGGTTGGCCCAGTCCGGCTGCGCCCAGAGAGCCGGCACGGAGTACACCTCCCACTTCATCTCCTTGAACCGCCCCGACGGGCAGTCGAACGCGACCGCGGCGCTGAGTGAAATGTCCGTCTTCCTGGTGTACACCAGGGGAACACTGCTTGCCTGCCTGTCGATCCGGATCTCCCTGATAACGCAAAGTGCCTGTCTCGTTAACTGGCAGGACTCGGAGGACTCTGCGGCTTGGGGAGTGTCGGAGGTGCCAGCTTCTGAAACAACAGGCGTGAGCCCGTCGGTAGGACACTCGGTTTGGGCCACGGAGCCCGCGGAGGGGACACGGCCACCAGGTGGAGTGGAGCTGGGGGACAAACCAGAGGCAGAGGAGGCGGCGGTGGGGCTGACCGGCCCGAGGTGAAAGCTCCATTCCAGAGGCCCAGGTGAGCGCCGCAGCCGCAGCCGGGCGAGCCGCGGCAGGGAGAGCTGGCCTCGGGGCGCGGACGGGTGCAGGTCTACGTGCGTGGGCGTGGCGCGGCGCGCGCGAGGTGCGCGCAGCAGGACGTGCCGGTGGAGGCAGGGCCGCGGGGCCCACCGCGAAGACCTGTGGGAGAAGCAGAGGCCCCGGCCACCGCTCAGGATGACGCCTCGGCCCAAAGCCACGCGTGGTCGCAGGCTGAGGCGAGTGTGGCCGCTTAGCCAACTGAGACCCCGGGCGCCCCCGGCCGAGCGCAGCGCGGCCGCCTCGCCCCACGGTGGGTCTCGGAGTGTGGCCCCAGGCGGAGAGCCGTGGGCCGCGGCGCCCGTCGGAGGGACAGGGTCGGAGACGATGGCCCCAGCACTGCGAGGAGCCCGCGGCGGAGGGAGGCTGCGGCAGCCCAGGTCCAGGCCCAGCAGCAGGAGAAGAGCGGGCCCCGGCCACATAGCGCCTGCTGGCGGGGAGCCGAGAGGCGCGCAGAGGTTGTGGGCTGGGTCAACGGCTCCGGGCCGCGGGCCGCGGTGGTCACGGGACAGCGGGGTCGCGGGGTGGGTGGGGGGTGCTGGGCTCCTGGAGCCCAGGCCTCGTGCGCCCCAGCCCATTCGCACCCGTTAAACCTCTGATCAGGGCGTGCTTGTGGGGTTAGTGCGGCCGGGTTTCCTGATTCACCGAAAAGACCCCGTAATGGGATCCCGCTGCCAAGGGATCAAAAGGGACTGTGAGCTCCCGAGCGCCCAGGGCGGCCTGCCTTCGGGTTTCTGGTTTTGCTTTCGTTTTTCTACTTCTTTAACACGAAACCCCGAGTTGCCGGTTTTTAAATCTCTCCCGTTTTCTAGCAGAGGCGTCGGCCGCGGTTGGTTTCCTGCCAGCACTGCGAACTGCGTCCGGCATGTTCGCTGTATTTCGTCGCTCAGTGAAAAGTTTCTAATTTCCCCGTGGGTTCGGGTCCGGGTTCGGGTCCATGAATGAGAAGTGCGCTGATTTCCAGACGTTGGGAGTTTCCCTGAAACTCGTACGGTTATTGATTTCTAACTAAACTCTGCGGTGCTCAGAGAACGTATTCTGTGTGGCTTCCATCCCTGTACTCGCGGAGACTTGTCTGCAAGCCCCCGGTGTGGCCACTCTCGGTGGGCGTTCCTGTGCGCGGGAGAACCGTACTCCGCTGCTGCGGGCCGGCCGTGCCGTGTCTGCCGACGGGACCGGGTGTGTGGTGCGGCGAGACCTGTGTCTGTTTGGATTGTTGTCTGGATGTTCTAGCAAGTGCTGGGAGAGGTTGTTGAACCTTCCTATTATGGCCGGGGAATGATCTCTTTCCTTTTTTAATTCTGTGAATTTTAATTCATAATTTAATTTTGGCTTCACGTATTTTGGGGCTCTATATATCGGGGGCACGTGCATCTGTGGTTATGCCTTCCAGGTGAATTGCCCCTTTAATCACTATGAAATGTCTCTATCTCTGGGAATAATCCTGGTCTTAAAGATGATTTTTACCTGATATTAAAGTGGTCACTCTATATGTCATTTATGTCTGAGTAAAACTGGGCACGGGAATGAAATAAAATAAAATAAAATAGCCACACTATACCTTTTATGCTGTTTGTATGACTTTTTTTTTTCATTATTTTACTTGCAATTTATTTATGTCTTCATATTTGAACTGGGTTTTTTTTAAGGTAATATTTAAGAGGTTTTTTTTTTCAATCCACTCAGTTTATCTCTGATTTTTAATTGAAATATTTAAACCATCAACATTTAATATAATTAGTGAAAGGGTCAGTTTCAGGTCTACCACTTTATTATTTGTTTTCTTCGCCCCTCTGCTGTGTTTCTTCCACTCACCTAGCACCCCTTGTCCCACACACATTTCTTGAACACCTGTTATGTGCCGGGCGTTTTTCTCGGCGTTACTCTAGTCTCGGTTCTCCGGGAGCTTCCATTACAGGGGGGCGGGGCGAGAGACAACAACAACCCCGGGAATGTGCAGTTTCGGGTGTGACAAGTGGCACGAAGAAAAATAAAGCAGTTGAGGGGATAAGGATTGAGGATGTAATGGGGCAGTCAGGGCAGGCCCCTTGGAGGAGGTGCCGTGTGAGCCAGCCTCTCGACGACAGGAGGGAACAAGCCTCACAGAGCTGGGGGTAGCATTCCCAGCAGAGGAAACTGGAGGCTCGGAGGCCAGGCGGAGAGAAGGTCAGTAGCAGGGCTGGGGGGAGGGGATCGGAGAGTGGGGGGAGGAGGTGTGGGCCCGGAGGCGCCGAACGCCAGAGCCAGAGCTTGCAGGGTCTGTGGGTCATGGTCAGGGCCACGGCCGCACATTTGGATTCCATCTCAAGCAGGGCCGATGTGACTTCCACTTCGGAAGCATCGTTCTGCTGTGTGGGACACAGGTGGTGGCTGGGTGGGAACGACAGGACGGAGACCAGTTCGGAGGCGTCCCGAGACACCAAGGGGACAGGCCTAGCTGCTGGAGGGACAGCCTGAGCAAGCGGGCCGATCTGGGCTCGGTTGGGGCATGTGAGGGAGCCAGGGGGGGATTCAGAAAAGGCGGCATTTGTTCCTGGCTCAGATGTATTGTAGCAGGGCTGGCTACTGATTTTCAGGGCCCCGGGAAAAATGGAAACTTTTCCATTGTTCATGGCAGGGGGCTTTGTTCAAAATTTGTTAGTACTTTCAAGGTAGCAGCAGCAGCAGGGGGCCGGCCCCGGGCGCCAGGCGTGAACGCAAAGGAAGGAACAGGGGCTACCCCTGGTGCCATGGGCCATGCCTGTTAGACCCCAGCGGGAGCTGCCCGGCAGGGGTCTGTGTTAGGCAGGTCCTCAGAAGGCTGCTGCTCTGAAGGGCACACAGTCCGACCTCAGAGGTGTCCTGTGGGACGGCTGGTCCAAGTCTGGCACTGGGGGGCTTATAGACTGAACTTTTGTGGGCGCCCCCCCCCCCCGCAAAGTCAAGTGGGAAAGCCCCATCCCTGTGAAGTGAGGGGTTAGGGGAGGGGCCTGAGGGACGTCACTAGGGTTAGATGATGTCATCGGGACGGAGTCCCCGTAATGGGATGAACCGCCTTGCAGGAATTTGAAGGCAGGGCTCTCTCGTTCTCCGAGTACACACCCAGGAAAGCCGCAAGCCCGGACGGGCACTGGTGAGTCCTCTGGGATGCTGGCCAAAACTGACCTCTACGAAAGTGTGTGCGTGCGCGCTTGGCTTCTAGTGGAATTAGAAAGAGTTTGCGTGACCCCTGTCCCAAGGCTCCCCTGCCTCCCAGGGGACTTTGCAGTCGCCTCTGCAAGAGCATCCTGAGCAGGGAGGAGCCCCCTGGTGGTAGTGAGGAGTTTGGGGGCAAGACTCCGCCCCTGCCCCGCCAACGCCCTCTCTGGGCGGCCCTGCTGCGCTCTCCGCCGTCCCCCTCGGCCTCCGGGACTGCCCGGAGAGGCTGGCCGTGCGTGTGTCCCAAACCGACCAGTGAGGCCGCGGGGACCCCGCCCCGCCCCTGCGCGCCCCACCCCGCCCCACCAGGAAGGGCGCGGAGCCTGACGGGACCGCACCGGGGAGCACCATGGTGGACCCCGCATCGCTGCGCGACTGCCAGGTACGGCGGGGCCGCGTGCGCTGGCGCCCCGCTGCGGGGCGTCCCACCTAGGGAACCACCGAAACCCGGGGGCCTCCCCGCAAAAGTATTAACCCCTTAACCCCGGCGTGACACTGCAGAGACAAGGGGCAGCAGTGCGGGGCTCCTTCGGGACCACCGGGGCACGGAGCCCGGCCCATTTTGCAGCCCAGGAAGGTGGAGTTCGGAGGGTGCCTCGGTGGCCCGGTGCTGACGGGCAGTAGCGGACATATCCTCGCCCGGGGCGTCACCGTTCTGTGTCCCGGACAGGACCGCGTCCCTGGCAGGATGCCAAGGGTGGCAATTACAGTGCACAGTTCTGACGATCTCGAGAAGTTCCCACTGACATACCTGAGGGTTGGGTGGACCGCCGAGAGGCATTGTTTCCAGGATTGGTGGTCGGTGTGCACCTGGCGGTCCAGATGGGGAGCCACCCCCTCCGCCGTGCAGGCCAGCGCCAGACCCCCCCCCCCCCCCCCCCCCCCCCCCCCCCCCCCCCCCCCCCCCCCCGTCCGGCCCGCAGACCTCCGCTCCGCCCCCTCAGGGAGTTTTCTGAGGGTCTGCTCTGCACTGAGACACTTCACAGTCCCGTCCCCATCCCCACCCCCATGCATTCTTGAGCCCCGTTCACAGAGGGGCAGGCCAAGGGTCTGAGGGAGGATCGGGCCCAAGGCCACACGGTTATTAAGAGGTCGAGAGGGTATGCTTGGGGGTCTGCCCCCCAGGGCGCAGCTTTCTGCTCTGCACATCTGTGAAATCCGGGATGTGTGCCCAACCCCACCCCCAGGCTGGGTCGTACAGAACCCCACGCCTGCACATGCTGGGGTCGGAGATCTTCCGTGTCTGGGGGTTGGGTCCATGCGTGTGTGTTTGAGGGCTGCACGGGATAAGGCCCTGATAGTCCCTCTTGCCGTGCGCAGGCGTGGAAGGATGCTGGTCTCCCACTCTCCACCCCAAGCAACGAGGCCTGCAGACTGTTTGATGCCACCCTGACCCAGGTAATTGCCCTCCGAGGGAAGCGACCCCCTCCATAAAGGTGCAGGGTTAGGTTTGTGAAATGGGTGCATGCTTTTAATTAATTTTTCACGGTTAAATTTTGGGGTGCATCCCACTGCTACATTCTGTCGTGCCACAACACGAACGGCGCTCACACCACGTGCAGGGGTGCCCCCTACTCCCATCTAACCACTCCCGAACGCACGTCGCAGTCGGCGTTTCTTCTGCTGTGCTCTCAGGTATAAAGCTGCCACGGACGGCCGCGAACAAGCACAGGACTCACGCGTTCAGAGCTCCCCAGCTTCATCAGCACTCCTTATTTTATAAACAGAGAAGCCCGCTGCCCCATCCCTACCCAGATCTCCTGAGAGGCTTGGATAGAGCAGGCTCCCTGGGGACCCAAACATGCCTTCCAGTGGAGGGACGGGTCCTGGCATGGGACTGATGGCTCAAGTGGCACAACGCCCCACAACGATGCCTTGGAAAGTGGTGGATGTTTTTAATTGCACGGTGATTTTAGCGATTGTAGCGACCGACTGCCGTGAATCTGTGTGCTCTGCACCCAGAACAGGAAAGAAAGGGGCACCTTAGAAACCTCCCGGCCGGCGCCCAGCATGGCTGAGAGGTCCCCCTAGTGGCGAGCGGGCAGCAGCAGCAGCTGCTTGCTGGGGCCGGTCTGCGAGGGCGCTGATTCCCAGCACAGGGCCACGCTGCACGGGGCGTGGTCTGCGGAGGGTTAGATGTGGGGGCCCCGCCCCCCCCAGGGGAGGAGAGAGACCCTGTCCCGAGGCTAATCTGGGAGCCTGCTGCCCTCACCTAGGGCTGTGCCAAGACCTTCCCCTGCTTTCTAACACCCGTGAAGGAGCCTGCAGCTTTAGACCTGGGAGGGTCTCGGAGGTAGTTCCTGCAGCTTTGTGTGGCCGGCGGGGAAACTGAGGCGCAGAGAGCTGACTCATGCGGGGAGCGGGAGAGGAGCAAGAGGGGAAGCTAGAGCCGGTCGTTATCGGGAGCGGTGAGATGGCTGCGTCCTGACTCCATCCGCGCAGCGTAAGGACCAAGGACGCTTCTAGAAACATAAAGACCATGCAAGAAGCAACTAATTCCCTGGCTGGTGTGGCCCAGTGGATTGAGGGCCGGCCTGCAGACCAAAGGGTCGCCGGTTCAATTCCCAGTCAGGGCACACCCCTGGGTTGCAGGTCAGATCCCCGGTAGGGGGCGCGCAAGAGGCAACCACACATCGATGTTTCCCTCCCTCTCTCCCTCCCTTCCCTCTCTAAATACAAATACATAAAATCTTAAAAAAAAATAAAGTACAATAAAATAAAAAAGTACAAAAAGAACAAACAAAAAATAAAGCCTATTTTAAAAAACCCTAAAATGACAAACACGTGTTAGATTTCAGAGCGTGCCCTGTCAGCAACCCGGCCTGTGTCTACACAGAGTGAGTGCGTGTGTTTTAAGAAGACACGGGGAAGCTGTGCAGGCACTCCGGGGACCCATGCTCTGACACGGATGGCACAGCGCTGCTGAAACCGGGGCGGAGTGTGCTGGGAATCGAAACTGTGACCGTTTGTTTTGCAGCCTGTGCTCAATCCACTGAGCTACACCAGCCAGGGCAAACTAGGCTTTATTTAAAGAGAGAAAGGATATAAACAAATACACCAAATGGTCAAAGCGGTGGGTGAGATGGGTTTCAGGGCTCAACCTGACTCCCTGTAACAGGTGCTCACTGCGGTTCTCCCAGAAGGGGCTGACCGAGACGGAGGAAGGCTGACCGAGATGGAGGAAGGCCTCCCGGTGGCGCCTGACGTCTAGGCCCGTGGCAGGGCTGCAGCTACCGTGCAGGCAGGTCACTGGTCAGGCAGCCTCACTGCCCTCAGGAAACGTGCCTTGCCTTATGAGTGGTCAGCAGTCTCTTCATCTGGGACTGCCCCAGTTATGGTTTTCCTGAGAGTCCAGAAAATACTCCGTGTTCTAGAAAGAAAAAATACCACGCTTTAGATACGTGCCTTTAGGAACACGAGTGAAGGGCCCCCGGGGACAGCTCCGGGTGACCTTTTTTCTATTTCAGTACGTGAAGTGGACCAACGACAAAACCCTTGGTGGCATCGAGGGCTGCCTGTCGAAGCTGAAGGCAGCAGACCCGACTTTTGGTGAGGGGCGCCCCCCTGGGCTGAGGGGCCCCGGCCCTGGGGGGCGGGGGATAGGCTGGCATTTGCACTGAGTGGGGAGGGAAGCCGCCAGCCAGTGTTGCCGTTGGAAGGCCAGCTGCTCCCGCAGACATCGGGCTCTGGAGAGGGTGTCTTCCAGAGCTCCCTGCTGGTTGCATGTCAGTTCTGCAGAGGAGACCATGGCCCCTTCCTCATGAGAACCAGGCTTGGAGGGAGTAAGAAAGCTGCCCAAAGGCACCAGCTGACAGTGGAGCCAGGCGGAACTGCACGCTGCTGGTGGGGGCACAGCGCGCGGCCGCCTGCCGCTGGGACGTGCGCTGCTGGTCTGGACCGTGGGGCTGGGCGGGGCCTCCGAGTCACCAGCTGTCCCCACCCTTTCCCCAGCGATGGGCCACGCCATCTCTACTGGCCTCGTGCTCATTGGCACTGGAAGCTCCGTGAGGCTGGACAAAGAGCTGGACCTGGCCGTGAAGAACATGGTGGAGATTTCCAACAGCCAACCCCTGACGCAGCGGGAGCGGCTGCACGTGTCCGCGGTGGAGGCCTTCGCCAGGGGGTGAGGGGTGACCCTGGGCGAGGGGATGGCGCTCCGAGGCCGGGCTGGGCGATGCCACAGGCTGCCCAGAGCTCCCGGGAGGGGAGGGGAGCACTTGGGGTGATTCTCACCGCGCCTCCGAGCCCCAGTAGTTGGAAGTGCCGGCCAGCCTGCCGCCCTGTCCCCGGTGGACTGCTGGTGGAGGGAGCAGCTGGCGGAGGGGTTTCCGATGCGGCACTCGAAGCAACCTACCGCGTTGCCTTGTGTGATGTGCACAAACTTTCAGGAAAAACAGCTTTAGTTTTAGTTTTTAATATTCATTCATTCATTCATATTTAGAAGCAAAACTGATCATTGTATTCCAGGGTATTATTTTGCACATGGATATCGTTACTGCTTTCTAGAGTTACACCTTTAACGCACAGGAGGCAAACACCAGGCCCGTGGGCCGAACCGGCCCTCCACCTCGTTTTATCTGCCCGGCACCTTGTTTCTGCCCGGCGGCAGCATGGAGCTATCGCTTAACTGTTAAGGAGTAGTTACATTTGTACAGTCCTAAAATGACATTCGGCCCTTGAAGGCAACTGTGAGGCTGGTGTGGCCCCGCGGGGACAATGAATCTGACACCCCTCTTTTAATGCATAAGCATAAATAAAAGAATTAAAAACTCACATAGATATGGAATTAGTACTCCCCATGTGTAATGCACATCCTTATCTTTCCCTCAACAATTTAGGCCAAAAGGGGCGCATCACACACAGCAAAACACGGACACTTTGTTTCATCGCATAAATCGGTTATTATTTTCTTACCAGAATAACAGGGCCATGTCACAGAAGCGTGCAAGGGGTGTGAGAGAAAACGCTCACCCATGTGCCTCTTGTTTGACACACCCATGCAGCACCTGCTCATAGCCTTTCGGGCGGGTCCGCCTCTGCTGCCCCCGCCGCCGTCCCCCTGCGTGGGCCTTCTGACCCTGGAGCCCGTGTCCAGTTTGCCCACGTCTGCTTGGGTGGGAGGTCCCCGCAGAGCCGGGGGACCGGCCGGCTGTGGAGGGAGGCCCGCCCGGTGTGCTCGGCGGGCTGGCCCGAGTGCGGGCGCAGGGCTGGGTTCTGCCGGGACACTTCCCGCCGCTGGCCCGTGGGCCCCAGTGCCGTTGTCCCTGGCAGCTTGTTGGGCCAGTTTTTTGTTTGTTTGAATTCAAGAGTACAGTTTCCCTCTGGTTTATCAGTTTCATGAGGCAGAGCCTGCCGTGGAGACTTTCATACATACATACAGTTAAACCCTCACTGCATGCCAGTGATTCGTCCCACAGCTTTAATCAAAACGACATAAAACGAAGCCAGTCTTACCGCAGGCCACCCGATAGAAACGAGTTGAGATCCCACAGCGTCTCATTGTCACGATAAAAGCCACGAACAGAACGATGTCATTGGAAGACCTGCTACATGTGTGTGTGTTTTTAACGCCGGCTCAGGGCAGACCGGAAGCCGGCCAGAAACGATGCCTTCGCCCCCCCCCCCCCGCCCACAACGCGAGGGACCCTGTGTTCACGCGTGCTGAGGACCCCTCTCGGCCTCCAGGAACTTCCCTGGAGCCTGTGAGCGGTGGGAGCAGATCCTTCGGGACCACCCCACGGACATGCTGGCTCTCAAGTTCTCCCACGATGCCTACTTCTACCTGGGCTACCAGGAGCAGATGCGCGACTCTGTGGCCCGAATTTACCCCTTCTGGACGCCTGACATCCCCCTCAGCAGGTGCGTGCCCGCCGGAAACCACACCCTTCCGTGTCCTCCTAGTTCTTTAACGCGAAAATCCTTCGTTTTCTTTGTTTGTTCTTCTTTTGAAGATTGTATTTATTTATTTTTAGAGCAGGGGGAAGGGAGGGAGAAAGAGAGGAAAACATCAATATGTGGTTGCCTCTCCTGCGCCCCCTACTGGGGACCTGGCCGGCAACCTGGGCATGTGCCCTGACTGGGAATCGAACTGGCAACCCTTTGGTTCACAGGCCAGTGCTCAATCCACCGAGCCACACCAGCCAGGGCGTGACCTTCTTGCCATTGCGGCAACGAGGCAGGACTGCTGTGTGTCAGTCAGCACAGGCGGGTTTTTGCCGTGGGAGTGAACGTACTGCAGCCTGATGCTCCGGGGCTCGTGGCAGCCGACGTTTGCTGCTCATGTGTGCCACCCGCCCACCGGTGGACAGCTGCGTTCTGCGCCCGTGCCATTGTCTCCCTCCAGTGTCCTGGCTGGTGAAGCTGCTGCTGTCTGGAGGGAGAGAGAGCCCTCCCAGGGCACCCACAGTGGCGTGCAAACGCTCAGAGGGAGAGGGAGCTCTCCCGAGTCGTTGGCCAGAGCCAGCTGCCCACCCACAGGAGGCTGGGAAGGGCAGCAGCACTGAGTGCGCCGGGGAGAGGGGCTGAGGGGTCGTCGCTCCCTCTGCACAGGTCACCCCAGGGCACCTTGGTCACGAGGTTGCTGCAAAGGTCGAAGGTCGAGCAGATGGCTGGGTTGCAGGGCTCGGTGTCTGTTCTCCCGAGAAGTGGAACCCATACCATGTGTGTGCCTGTGGTTCCGTTGTTTCCCTGGACGTGTGAATGTCAGCACCTGCATCTGTGCAGAGTAGAGGGGCTCCTTGAGGGAGGTGGCTGAGGCTATCGGGACTGGCACAGTCTGGAAAGTCGGGTAGAGTCCCTGTGTCACCTTCCGGAGACAGAGCCCCTCCCTCTTCCGGCAGAGCGGTCCTTTCTCTTAAGCCTTCGACTGATTGGACGCGGCCCACCCATGCTGCGGAGGGCCATATGCTTTACCCAGAGTCTGCTGGTTTAAGTGTTAGTCCCATCTGGAAAATACCTTCACACCCACGCCCGGTGTTGTACTGGGTAACCGGGCACCGGCCAGGGCGACCCAGCAGGTCACCCATTGGTAGTTGCCACTCCTGAGATTCCATACCCATTCAGCTGTGGGCGGTAAAGTGACCGGTAAGAGCTCAGTGAATTTCCAGAAGCAGAGTCCGGAGACCAGCACTCTGGGCCGTCGCTTCCACGAGCAGTAAACGCCGGGGTCATCTCTCTCTGTCCGTGGCACTGGAGATTTCGTCCGAGGCTCAGATGCCGAGGCCAGTGCCCTGCACTGCTTCCGTGTCATCCCGGAGGCCCCGGAAAGAGCGCCTCTCTCCCATGTGACTACCGTGGGGGCTTAGGCGACAGTGGGCATCTAGCCTCCACCGTGGCTCCAAGCCCATCCTTCGCTGGGCTGGGGCGGAGAGTGAGTCCGGCAGACGGGGGCCCGGCCTGCGAGAGCCGGTGTCTGGGAGGAAGCTGTGTGCAGAGAAGCCACAGACAGCCCGAGGTCACCATGGCTTCCTGGGTGGTGTGCCTGGGCTGCTCCTCCGGGGCAGGGGGGCATCACCGGGCAGACAGGAGGGAAAAGTCCACAGTCGGTTGGCCCCAGTGGGGACTTCAATGTCTTAGGAGGTGGGTTGGGCATCGAGGAGGGCCGGCTGGCACGGCGGGTTTGGGCTTGGGGAGGGCTGTGCCGCTGATGAAGGTCTCACAGCGCCTCACCGACCGGAAGCACCGAATGGCTGGGCAGCACAGTGCTCGGCATGGCGCCTGGCACAGGTGGGCACCCGGCTGGGGTGCATATCAGTCTCCTGGCGCTGCCGTCGTAACCCAGTGCTATGGGCTGCGCGCCCTCAAACAACCAAAGTGTGTTCTCTCACCGTTCCCAGGGCCCCAAGTCCAGGTCAGGGTGTGGGTGGGACCACACCCCGCCCCGGAAGGGCCATGGGGAGGGTCCTTCCTACCCACCCCCGCCAACTCAGGCAGTGCCTCCCTCCAGCCCTGCCCCAGTCCTCCCACGGCTGGCTGCCTGGTCCTGCGTGTGTGTCTGCCTCTGGGTCCAAATTCCCCTCTCCTGTCTCCTGTAGCACGGACGCCAGCCATCGGACTTAGGGCTACCCTGCTCCCACTCACCACACCTTAATCACGTCTGCGAACACCCCGATGATTCCACATTCAGACACGTTCCGCCCCCTGCAGGTCACGTTGAGGGTTGCATGGTCCCGGTCCACTTTTTAAAAAAGATTTTTGTTCTGTCCTTAGCTACGTGAAAGGCATATATTCCTTTGGATTAATGGAAACCAACTTCTACGACCAGGCGGAGAAGCTCGCCAAGGAGGTAGGTGGGCCCTTCCAGAGGTACCAGCCTCAGGGGGGTGTCGGGTGGGGCCGGGGCCACGTGGCTCTGAGCCAGGAGCAGAGAGGAACCACAGCATGGGCTGAGGCTCAGGGTGGAGGTGGGTGGGGCAGGCCCTGGGAGCAAAGGCCGGAGGCAGCAGAAGGACTTTGGGCTGGGCCCCAGGGAGCCTCTGGAAGGGGAGGGGGGAGGGGGTGTTCATTGACTTGGGGGGGGCGCAGGAGCCAGCGCCCAGAATCCCCGTTTGGTGAGAGAGCAGCAGCTCGGTGGCTCCTGTCACAGGGCCCTGCTCAACTGGGCCTCTACCACCTCCCCAAGGGTCTTGGTCTCCAGAGTGCCATCGTCCACAGACGTGTTTTTTCTCACGACGTCCCCAGGTGGCCTGGGCGGGGCCCATGCAAGCAGGGGCTGGAGCCAGGCAGGGGGTGGCAGGGCTCGCCCGGGACAGCCAGTGGGTGTCGTCCCTGCAGTGGGTGCTGGGCCTCCCGACGCTGTGCTGGGAAAGGCACAGGGGCGAGACCTGGTGCCAGGGACCTGGGTCTGTGCGGGGCATCCCGGAGCTTCTGTGTGACGCTCCACGCCTGGGTGGCAGCAGGCGCTCAGTAAGCGTGAGCTGAACACGCGAGTAAAGGACAAGGCCTCTGTGTGGTCAAAATTGTGGCCTCCTGTGCGGCCATGGTCAGCTTGCCGGTCACGTGAGCAGCTATTTTTAGTATCAGTAGTGATGTCAGAACAGCCCAGAAAGTCAAGCGAGTGATCATCCCACGTGTGGGTGGGAAGGGGCTGCTGGGAGCCTGTGGGGCCCTGGGGAGTCTCCATGGCCTCAGCGCCCACACAGCGCCCCAGAGGCATAGCATTCAGGGTGCTATGCGCTGACCCCGCCGCCTGGTCCTGGGCAGGTCGCACGGCCACCTCTGTGGAGTGGGCAGTGGTGCCTCTCTGGCAGACCCTACAGATGGTCGGCGGGGCTGGTCTCTGAGGTTGAGCCCAGTCCCCACACTTGCCCACACCAGCACCTGGCCGTCCAGCTCCGGCCCCTTGTGCGTAACTCAGGGACGCCGGGTCGCCCGGCAGCCTGACGACCCGCATTCTCTGGACTCTCTCCCACCCCTCCCCCACCAGGCGCTGTCTGTGAACCCGGCGGACGCCTGGTCGGTGCACACCATTGCCCACGTCCACGAGATGAGGGCGGAGGTCAGGGATGGGCTGGACTTCATGCAGCACTCGGAGGCCCACTGGAAGGTGCGAGTCCGGCTGCTGGGTCACCCTCCTGGGGGACCCTGTCTGTCCCCTGGCGCTCAGCCAAGGTGTGCGGACAGCCGTTGCGGGGAGCAGCTTAGTGGTGGGGAACCCCTGTTTGGGGAGGTGTTTCGGTGGAGCCACAGTGTCCCCTGCGAGCCACACACCTCCCGCCCCAGCCAGCGCTGTGTAGGTGATTCTCGAACTGGTCTCAGCCTGCGGCAGCTGGTGTGAAACACAGATGAGAGAACTCCCAGGGAAATGAGCACCTGGCACAGTAGGAGCCACCCGGTGCCAGTGGGTTCGGCGCGGGGATGCATCTGCAGGGCGGGCCCACCAGGATCGGGGCACCTGTGGGGCAGGGACTCGGGCCCCCCTGCGTCCCTCCTGGCATCCCCTGCGTGGTTGCCTCCCTCTTCTCCATGCACCTGCCGCCCCCAGGTTTGCACCTGGCACGCAGCCTGACCACCTGTGCAGGGGTGGTCCGCTGCCCTGCCCTTCTCTTTGCTGGCTTTACTGAGGTGCCCTGCGCTGATTGGACCCACAGTGGGCCTCAGCAGCTGAGGGGTGGGTTTCTTATTCATTTCTCCATGCCACGCACGAGGCAGATGAGGCCTGAGCTGCCCAGCAGCCTCTGCGTGGGCCCTTGTCCTGCGGCTCCCAGCTCTGGGGCAGACAAGCTGCTGGCCTCCCAGCCTCAGTTTCCTTGGCGAGTTCAGGCGTGTACTCACCACCCCTCAGTGCTGCAGGGGGTGACATGGGACCCAGGACATGTTCCCCACACTCAAAGGTGTGGGGTTCTGGGAAAAACAACATCTGTTCCTTTCTCCCCGGAGGCTGTCAGATTTTCCTCCGCCCTCTCCTTCTTTCCCCAGGACTCGGACATGCTTGCCTGCCATAACTATTGGCACTGGGCTTTATACCTGATTGAGAAGGTAAGGCAACTGGCTGTCTCGTCCCGGTGAGATGTCCGGGGAAAGAAAGGCTTGTCTGCCCTTCTCGGTCCGTCGTGTCCGTGCCGTCGAGTTTTGTGCTCACCCGTTTCAGTGGGGTCCCGATACGAGAGAGCAGTGAGGTTTTCAAGGAGCTTTTCAAAAAGATTTTTATTTTTAGGGAGAAGGGAGATGTGTTTCTCTCCACATGCTGAGGAAGAGAAACATTGATGTGTGGCTGCCTCTCGTGGGTGCCCCGACCAGGGACGGAACCCACAACCCAGACCTGTGCCCCAACCAGGAATCGAACTGGCGACCCCTGTCTTCACAGGAGGACACCCAGTCCCCTGAGGAACCCTGATCAGGGCTCAGAGACCTCTTCAGGCTTAAACCTCGGCAGGCATGCTGCCCTGTCTGGCCCTGGGGACCACGTGTGCCGTGTGTGGTCTGTGGGGCCATCCAACCGAGTGTCTCCCTGCTGCTGGAGTGACCTGCTGGGCCTCCGAGCCACAGGCTGTACCCGTGGGAGCTGTGAGATGCTCCGAGTGCTTTGCCCCTGTGGAGCAAGGTACAGGGACATGCAGGTCCCCAGTGAGCCCCCTCCTAGGTCCTAGGGATGGTGCTGCTTATCATAGAGAAATGCTAGAGGCTCCCTAAATGTCCAGAGAGCAATACTTGGAAGATGGGGACCTCGTAGTGACACGGAGAATTCAGTGACCTATAGTCTCTCTGGAAGCAGTGACCATTGCACAGGCAGGAAAATAGAGAAAAGACTAGAAGAAGCCCTGGCTGGTGTGGCTAAGTGGATTAAGTGCACGCCCGAAAACCACAGGGTCGCCGGTTCGATTCCCAGTCAGGGCACATGCCTGGGTTGTGGGCCAGGTCCCCAGTGGGGGTGCGTGAGGGGCAACCACATGTTGATGCTTTTCTCCCTTTCTTTCTCCCTCCCTTCCCCTCTGTAAAAATGATTAAATAAAAACTTTATTTAAAAAAAGACTAGAAGAAATACCGAAAGCAGCGTGTCACCTAGGGACAGGCGCTGCACAGGAAAAATCGTGCTGTGAAGTGACCGGCCCTCGGGGAGCACGGGGGTGCCTCTGTGTCTCGGGATGGGAAGCAAAGCCCGAACAGGCGAGGCTCCCACGCCCGGCGGAGGTCGGCACCAGCGTGCCCACCCCTCCCTAACGTGCGGGGGCGGCGGCGCGCTCCTGCATTTCTCAGTGTCACGTCTTGCCTGCTCCCAACGTTAACCCCGGGACCCTCGCTTTTCCAGGGCGAATACGAGGCTGCACTGACCATTTACGATGACCACGTAAGTCCACGTTTGAGCCCATCCCCCTGTCCCGGCCAGAAACAGGAGCTGGAGCAGGGACACGTGTCTAGTGGGAGGTGGAGGGTGAATTCCGCGGGACTAGGACTGCGGCCGGAGTGGGAAGAAGCCGGTCCCTGGGCTGTGCGCCCCCTGGTGGGCACCGGGAGAGTTGCACACCTCAGTTGGCCATCCCTGAAATCCCAGTCATTTTCCGGAGACTCCCCATCTTCCAGCGGGAGTGTTTTACTGCAGAACGTGCAGGACACAAAACCTGCCCTCGTGGCCATATGTAGGCGCCCAGTTCAGTGGCATCGAGTCCATTTACGTTGGTGCGCATCTGACCCCACTCCCCCCACCTCCGGGATGTTTTCTCCCCAACTGAGTTCTGTGCCCAATAAACCCTAGCTCCCCTCTCCTCCCCCAGCCCCTAGATATGCTTTTAAGAGGAGAAAAGCCTCCGTCACAGCGCCCAGGTACCCCAGTAGGGGCCTAACGGTGGAGGCCTGGGCTCGGAGGAATGTTTAAACCCCCGGGAGAACACTCGGTAACGTTTCCTCGAAGTCATCCTTCTGAGTTGTCAGGGTTTCCTGGTGAGCACTGAGGGGTGAGGAGAACCGTGTGTCGTGAGGTGTAGAGCCCAGCGCCCTAGAACCGTGGACGGGAGAGCCTCGTCTGCGGCACCGGTGGTCCGGGGCTGGGGGTGGGAGGCGGCCCCTGCCAGGGCCCGCGCAGCCTGCCCCGGGGGCGCTCTCTCTTCAGGTCTGCACCTGGGGGTCCCTGGGCCTTGACTGAGGGTGGGGGTACGGTGGTGGGTGGCGACCTGGGTTTGCTGAGGCCCCGCCCACCTCGTGTTCCAGATCCTCCCCAGCTTGCAGGCCAGCGGCACCATGCTGGACGTGGTGGACACCTGCTCCATGCTGTACCGGCTGCAGATGGAAGGTGGGGGTCTCCGCTCTCCCGCTGGCCCCTCTCCCCGTCCCTCTCATGTGATGAGGGTACAGGGCTGTGCAGGCGCTTGTGAGCTAGCGAGGCCATCCAGTCTCTTGGCAGGCCTCGGGACGCGTGCCCCACCAAGGCTGCGGCCGCCTCCCAGCCACCCGAGCCCGTGGGACCAGGTCACCGCTGCCCTTTCTTCCAATTCCCACCACCCCCGCGTTCAGGCCTCGGGCACAGGCTGGCACCGGGCCGCCCGTCTCTGGGTGCTGCCTCCTTTTCTAGAAGTTTCTCAACTCCCTGGGATTTCAGAGTGTTTACTCAACGTGGTCACCCTGTGCTCTGCAGGCAGCCTGGATGAGCCCGCCCCCAGCTCTGAGGGCAATGGAGGGGGCTTCCAGCCAGCTGCTGGGGTGTCACATGGGTCTCTTCTCTCTCCCAGGCCCAGCAGAGCCAAGCCTGGGCCCACTCTAGGCCCTGGGCCGGCGGGCAGTGTGGGAGTGAGACCAGGGCAGGGCAGGCGGTTCACGAGGGCTCCTGGAAGGCTTCCCAGTGGAGGTGAAGTGTGAACCGTGGGAGGGTGTGCAGGGTTCTGCCAGGTGGAGGTGGGAAAGGATGTTACATGCAGAGAGCAGCCTGTCCAAAGCCCCTGGGACACAGAAGCCAGTGGCCTGTCATGGGATGTGCGACTGGAGGGTTGGGGCAGTGTGGTCAGATGGAGCAGAGGAGGCCACCAGAAGGGCAGGGTGAGGAGGCCGGCTGGTCTCCAGGTCTTGGAGGAGCCTGCTAGAGCAGGGAAGGACAGGCTCTGAGACGGGTCCTCGGAGCTGTGGGGCTGAGGCAGGGCAGGTGGAGGTGGGGGGCACGCTGAGGAGGCCGGGAGATCCTTGTGGAGACCCAGGGAGCAGGGCGGGGGCCCGGAGATCTGTGAGGAGGCTGCCGGCTCCTGGATGTCCAGCGGCAAGGCTGGGGCACTGGCGCCTGGACTGGTGGGGGGCCTGTGCCCCAGGTCCCACCGAACCATCGAGAGCCATTGGGAGCAGGAAGTGGGAGGCTGCAGGTGCGGTGGGGGTGCCAGGGGCAGGGGCAGGGGACAGGCCCCTCGCTCCCTCCCTGTGCAGCGTGGAGACTTGGGAGTCACGTCCATCATTGGGCAGCTGAGAAAGGGAGGTCGAGGGCAACACTTGGTGTTACGGAGGTGCCCACAGGAGAAGTCGGAGAACCGGCAGCTCCCGGCAGCCGGCAGGACGGGGGTGGAGGCCGTGCTGGCGAGTGGGCCGGAAGTAGGGACCGTCCAGAGTTGAGAAGCGTGGACACAGGCGGAAGGAGGCTGATAGTCAGCAGGTTTTTACTGAGCATCTGCTGTGTGTCAGGGGCTGTACTGGCAGTTGACTCGGGAAGAATTTAAAGTTTTGGGACTTGTTAAAAGGGCCAGAGACTATTTAATATCCTCCAGTAGTTTCTTCATCTTGTTTTTTTTAAGATTACTTATTTATTTGTGTTAGAGAGACAGGAAGTGGGGGAGGAGAGGGAGAGAAACATCAACGGGTGAGAGATACATCACTCGGTTGCCTCTCATGTGGCCCCCGGGCCTACAGCCCAGGCACGTGCCCTGACTGGGAATCAACCAGCGACCCTTTGGTTCACAGCCCACACCCAATCCACTGGGCCACACCAGCCAGGGCCCTGTCATAGTTTTTGAAGTTAGCTTTCTACCTTATGCATCTGTTGCTTTTATAATTAAACGAAGGCAACGTAAACTGGGCCTGAAGTCCTCAGCACAAGGCCAGCCATGGCTGGCCCGCCCTGCTCCCCGGCCTGCCCTCCGCCCCCGGAACAGGATTAGGGGAGGCTCCTCGCTATGAGGGTGCAGCAGGCACCTGGGACCTCGCACCACACCCCTGGGTCTCCTCCCCGCGTCCCTAGGGGTGTCCGTGGGCGACCGGTGGCAAGCCGTCCTGCCTGTGACTCGGAAGCACAGCCATGACCACGTCCTGCTGTTCAACGACGCACACTTTCTGATGGCATCGCTGGGCGCTCGGGACGCCCAGACCACGCAGGAGCTGCTGACCAGCCTGCAGGACGTCAGCGAGTATGCCAAGGGGGGGGCCGGGTTCCTGAAGCCCCTGCTGCCGGGGAGGCGGGAGATGGGCCCCTCGGGGGACCCCAGCCCAGCAGGCGGGAGGCGGGCGTGCTCCAATGGCGCTGGCCGCTGAGGCACTTTGTCGGCCGGTAGGTCCCCCGAGGAGAACTGTCAGCACCTCCTGGCCCGCGAGGTGGGGCTGCCCCTGTGCCGGGCCCTGGTGGAGGCTGAGAACGGGAACCCCGAGCGCGTGGTGGAGCTGCTGCTGCCCATCCGCTACCGTATCGTCCAGATCGGAGGCAGCAACGCCCAGGTGAGCCGCCCGCCTCGAGCCGCGCCAGCTGCTGGGGCGCCTGGGCCCCGTCTCCCGAGGTGGTGTGTCCACAGGGTGCGGTGTCCTTGTCTTCATATGCCCAGCCACTGTGTCCCCGAGAACAGGTGGCCCGCAGTGGGGTGGGGGGTGGTCCGGTCCCTGGTCCCACGTCACGGGAGCCTGACCTGCCTGGTGGCCTCCAGAGAGATGTCTTCAACCAGCTGCTGATCCACGCGGCCTTGAAGTGCGGTGCTGGGGCCCACAGGAACCTGGCCCGGTGAGTCCCCGCCCACGCCTCGGGGAGGTTTCCTGTCTTACTCGGGGGGCCTCCCCGTGGGCGGCAAGTGGTCCCCACCTCCCTTGGTCTGAAGTTATGGAGACATCGGCTGCAGGGGTGCTAGGTCCCCCTCCTCCCCATGCTCAACATGACAGAAGGGGACGAGCCACCCCAGCCCCGCCCCATTCTGCCTGTGCTGAGCTTCGGGGACCCACACACACCTGCTCCTCCAGGCCCCCGGGCCTTTGCACGTGCTGAGCCCTCTGCCTGGGCTACCCACTCCCCTTTCACCTGGCTGCGACCTACCAACCCTTCGGCCCCGGCTCACATTCAACTGCGGGACTGCACTGGGGGCTGGGCGGGGCGGTGGGCAGGCAGGCCAGACCCTGGTTGCCTGGAGCTGACCGCTGAGGTGGGAACTGGCCCCAAGCAGTTAATCACACAGAGACACTTCAGACTGCCAGGAGGGCAGGCGCAGGGCTCCGAGAGGCGGTGATGGGGGCGCTGAGCTGGTGGGAGTCAGGGAGGAAGGGTGGCCCACGAAGGGACAGCCGAGCGAGGCCTGAAACCCAGCGGTTTGACCAGGCTGGCGGTCCGGCTAGGACGGGCTGGAGGGCAGGGCTGGAGGACGGGCTCGGGGAGGGCATCCTCGGCCGGTGCTAACACCTCGGCTCACTGTACCCTGCCGCCCCCTGCGCCGGCCCACGTGCTCCTGGGATGAGACGTGAGCCCCTCCTTGCCCGGGGCCCCTGTGCTGCCGGAACACCAAGGGAAAGGGCAGGGAGAGGAGTCTAAGGGTGCCAGGTGGGCCAGGCTGCAGGGAGGCAGCCCAGGACGGCCCCGTGGGGCCCAGGAGGCCCTTGGCTGGGCTTGAGGTCGGGGCAGAGCTGCGGGGTCTCAGCTCAGGCTCAACGCGGCCTGGCAGCTGTTCTGGCCGGTGGTGCAGGTGCTCTTGGCACCGACGACCCCAGTGCGGGCGCACGGGGGCTGGTTGAACTCTGACTCGTCTTGGACACCTGCCCACGCCTCCCCTCCGTGGCCGTATGTGAAAGTCCCCTGTAGTTCTCCAACAGCTCCAGACCCTGGCGAGGGTGAGAGTTGGTGCCTCTGGTGGCAGCTGGGCAGGGACAGCGGGGCCTGAAGGACAGAGCGGGGGCAGAGGGCTTCCGCTGGGCCCTTGCTGGGGGACTGTTGCTGCATGGAGGGGCAGCCTGCTGCCATCAGAGTGAAAAGGGCACCCCCTCCAAGGACACCCACCTGTGGGGTTACCATCTCAGCTCAGTGCCCCAGCCCTATGCCTTCACGGCCCTTCCCGGAGCGCCAGGCCCAGCCCTCAACCCCATGTCACCCTTACCACAGAACCACGGTCGGCTGTGGTCTGGGCTCTTTGCTCTCGGTGGTGCCAGCACTTTCTTTAAACCTGGGGGTTCTCTCACCGTCTCCTCTGCCACTCACTCTTCCCAGAACAGTCTCAGCCATTGCTCCCTGCCCCAGCGCGCTCTGGTCCCCAAGCTCCCCAGTAGCCAAGGCCGCAGTGATGTGCTCACCCTGGGATTTGAGGCCCTGGAGGCGTCCTGGGGACAGTGCAAAACTGATCCCCAAGCCCTGATGTCCCCATTACCCTCCAGCACCGGTGTGAGGGCTCTCGTCCGCACACCTCCCCCCTCCTTTTCTCCCGTCCCCTCCGGGGGCAAGGCCTCCTGCCTCTGGCCTCTGCCCAGCCTGTCCCCTCTGTCGTGAGGCCGTCCCCTCTCCATCCACCTGGGAAAGGGAGCATCTCTCTCTCTGACCCCTCAGCCCTGGCCCTCACCCTCGCTCCTGCCTCAGGGCTGAGGGAACCCTCGGGCCCCACACCCTTCGGGAGGTTCAGCACAGCCGCCCCGTCTGTCTCCACAGGAGCCTTCTGATGGAGCGGGACGCACTGAAGCCCAACTCACCCCTGACCGCGCGGCTCGTCCGCAAGGCGGCCTCCCTGCACCTCCTGCAGTGAGAGGGGCCGGCCGCCCCACCGGCGGTTCGCTGCCCCACAGGCTCCTGAGGCTGAGGGACGAGCCTGCTAAGGGTGACCTGGGGCCTGAACAGTCCAGGAAGTGGTTGCAAATCTATGTACTCGTGATTCAGAATCTTCCTCTAACTCTCGCTAGGGCCCTAGGCCGAACCTGGCACGGGTGCTGTCCTCCCCACTGGCCCTGCCCGCTGCATCTCCCCCGGGGACCCTCGCACCTCCTGGTGGTTCAAGTGTGGGCAGCAAGGGTGGGGTGGGGGCGGCTCAACTCGGGAAGGGTCTCCACGGCCCCGAGGGGCAGCCCCCACTCCAGGCTGCCTTTGGGGAAAACCCTCATTGTCTTCATGTCCTGGGTTCGGTTGTCCATTTCTGGGGGAGGGAGCCCGTGGGGGGCAGTGCCTTGCCCAGGTCCCTGCGGAGACTCACCGCAGGCCCCCGTCCTCCCCGAGAAGGGAACTTTGTCCCAGCCTGTGGCCTCAGCCCAGCGGCTGCACCCGTGCACCCTGCACAGAAGCACAGGCCCGCGGGTGCCCTTCTGCTGCCTCTGGGGAGCAGTCTGCGAGTTCCTGGGGGCCTTTGGTGACCACGTCTAACCTGCACAGCAGGAAGGGGCCTCGTACTTGGCTTCCTTTGCCAAGTACTGTGACTCCAGTCTCACGGACGCAGGGCGCTGGGCAGGCGTGCCTTCCGGGGTGCGAGGGTCGAGCTCGGGCTGCCCCGTTGCAGCAGAACCCAAAGCGCGGTGACGCGTGGCAGCAGCAAGCCCGGAGCCAGTTCTGTAAGCACACTCGGCCCCGGCTGCACCCCGAACCTGCCCCATGTCCCCCTGAGGGGGCCGCAGGTTTCCATCTAACGTGCCAACTCTGGTGTGCTGCGTGAAGCCGGAAACCCCAGCCTGGGGAGGGCCCTCAGGCTATGTGGGTATGGGCTAAAGTCAGGGAGGGCTCCTGGGAGGCAGCGGAGGCCGCCGAATGGATCAGCAAATTCCTGGGATTAAAGTAATTTAGCGTCCTGGCCAGGGAGCTCAGTTGGTTAGAGTGTTGTCCCCATACGCCAAGGTTGCGGGTTCGATCCCTGGTCAGGACACGTGCACGAATCAACCAACGAATACGTGAATAAGTGGAACAACAAATCGATGCTTTTTTTTCTCTTGAATCAGAAACAAATAAAATCGTTAACTGGTTTATTCGACCAGCTCTTTCTGGGCATCTCCCGGGGGCCAAGCCTGGGCTGGGTCCTGGAGAGCCGGGCTTCTCCTTGAACTTGGGGTATGGCGGATTGGGGTGTGGAGTCAAGGAAATGGGTAGTTACATTAGGGTTTTGAGAGAGGGGCAGTCTCTCCCCAGGAACCAGGGACTCATCCTTAGCAGGGAGCCTGTCCTTCACCCCGTGCTGTCCCCGCTGCCGCTTCCCTGGACAGCCCCTCACACCCCGTCTGCCCTCCCCTCTCCAGGCTCCAGGAAAGAGACAACTCGGCCAGGGGGGCAGGAACCCTGGTCTGTCCTCTGCAGAGCCCTGCACTCCCCCACTGCAGGCTGGTGAGGGCGCCCCCGCAGCCCCGGGCACCTGCGCTGGTCACCTCCTTGGGTCAAGACCAGTGTCACCCAACACGTGGTCTGCTGATTGAACCCATCAGTGAATGCATAAGGGCACGAAGCAGAATGCTGCCGGGGGAAGGGAGAAAAGAGAGGAGGAGGCTTAAGAGGCGGATGGAGGGAAGACAGGAGTTCAGAGTTTGCAGGAACGAGTCATTAACCACTGGTGCTGTCCACTGAGCACCTGCGATGCGCTGACCGGATGCAGGAAGAGGGGCATCGGGAATGGGTGTTGGGGACCCTCACCCCAGCAGGGAAGTGGGGATCCGACACCTGAGCCAAGACCCCCCAAGTCGAAGACCCTCTACGCTGCTGCCACACACAGATGCCCTGTGGTCACGAGTCAGGCAAGGCTGGCCTGGGGACCGTAGATGACACCCAGCAGCACCAAGCCAGCTGCTGCCTTCAGCAGGCGGAGGGAAGCCTGGAGCTCCCGGGCTGGCGGGCCCCACAAAGTGGTGCCTGAGGGTGAGCAGGACCCCAGAGAGGCAGCTGGGAGATGACCCCACCCAGCACCCTCCTTTGAGCCCCTCTCTCTAGCCGGGCTGGAAGCAGGGCCACTCCTGGGCTGCCCTGTTTCCTGAGCCAATGAGTTCTCCTCTTTCTAAAGGCAGCACGAAGCTGGTTCTCTGGTCCCAGCACCCAGAGGCTGTGGGCCAGGATTTGCAGGCTGGGGTTTGCGCCTGGGTCTGCCCGGCACCATCTCTCTCTGGCGAAGCAGGACCTGGAGCCAGAGATGAAGGGACACAGAAAGGAGCCCGGGATCAGAGGCTCAGGTGGGAATCACAGGGTCCCCAGCACATGGGAACGCATTGGGCGTGGAGAGGGAGGCTGCAGAGGGTGTCCCCCGGTAGGAAAGAGGTGTCAGGGGTCACCAGCACAAACCGAAGGGAATGCAGAGTGCAGGCCGAACTCCTTCCCAGCTGCTAACCCGCCCCCCCCACCCCCTGGCCAGGGCCATCTTGCCCGGTCCTTGCTCAGCTCCTGCTTGGTGCCCCAAGCTGGGCTGGTGAGGCTGGAGGACAGCGGTGACTGGGGCCCACCCTGCCCTGTGAGGGTTCAGAGTCCGTTGAGGAGCCAGACTGGGAGTCAGAAGTGACACAGGACCAGGGCAACAAGGAGTGATGGCTGTGGCGGTTGTGACACCAGGGACAGGGGAGGCCAGAGGTGGCCCAGCTGTCCAGGAGGGCTTCTTGGTGGAGGTCCTGGACACAGGACGAATGCCCCCCCCCAACAGGTCTCCACTCAGACTGCCCAAACATGGCCCCGTGTCATCCCTGCACATGGTGCTCTCCCTCCAGAATCCCACCTTCCCTGCAGCGGACCCCATGGGAAGTCCTGGGCTCCTCCCTCCCGCCCTCTCCTTCCTTTAGTCCTGCTAGCAATGCGGGGGAAATAGAGGCAGGAGGAGCCGGGTGATCTGGTCCAACTTCCTTTATAGGATTCTGTGATTGCAGGCTGGCTGAGTCGGATGGACGGCACCCCCAGGGGGAGGCAGGAATGGGTTTTTTAAAAGTAGAAGCACGGGGTTTGTGAGAGGGGAGGGGAGGGGTGAGTCTCTTGTTCTTCCAGACAGGTGCCTCAGGGTTCCAGGATGTGAGCCAGGACGATGGGTCAGGTAAAGGGCCGGACCGTTCCCAGGGACAGGAGGGTCAGTCCGACTACGGGCCCTTGTAGCTGGCGCCAGATATCTACCGCGCGAGATGGGAGAGTCTCGATTATGCCACAGGCTGTCACACAAGTGGGGACAGCTGAGTCATGGGCAGTCCCGCGGGTCGGAAACTGGCCTGACCCTTTCAAGTCCCTATCAAGTGGAGCAACAGCTTCGTGACACGGTGCCCTGGGTGGAGCCCCTCATTCCACTCTCAAGCCCATCAGGTGGG